>MCJB01002780.1:18355-41911 GCA_002018475.1 Nicotiana obtusifolia | reverse complement strand
TATATATATATATATAATCCTTTCTACAAGGAATGAATAGCCCCGATACAAAATTTTTACAAAGGCCGAGCAGCCTTGATACACAGTATTAAGCACAGAAAGGGATTAAATCGAACAGAAGCAACTTGATCTAGACTGGATCCCACCTCGTCATCAGGATTTTCGGGGTCCTCTCATTCTTCGGACCCGACTGAACCCTCGGAATCATCCCCTTCAAGATAGGCCAATTGTTTGGCCTCGGCTTCAGACACCTTGGCATCCTCAATCTCCACAGATAAGTTAAAACCTCGAGCGTGGACTTCCTCGAGGTCCTGCCAACGGGAGTGCCACTTCATATGCTCGACCATACTTTTTGATTGGTCTTGAGCTACTGCGGCATCAGCCTTGTACTGAGCCACCATTTCATCAGCTTTGGCTTTGATCACTGCGGCTTCTGATTTAGCCATTTAAGCTCCTTGGCCCTTTTAGTCTGGATCTCGGGTATTTCCTTTGCCGCTCTTAGCGGGTCTCTGCTGAGGTTAGTTGTGTCCGAGCTGCCTCCTTTTTTGAGGCCAGACGATCCATCTTTTCTCTCCACTCATTGGCCTCAGCTTTAACCACATCCATCTCAGTTCGAAGCTGATCTATCCGATCAAGTTTTTGTTGGACCTGCGGATTTTGACCATCAGTCACTGAATCAAATTTGTATCACTTATCATGAGTCTATCGTCACTTATCGGAGTAAGAATTGGAAGCTCGTATAGTGAGAAACTGAGGCTCATATCATTTCTCGTCATTACTATCCAAAAAATGAGGGGACTATCTATATACGATTGAAATCGGGCTCGACTATTGCACGACAGATCGGGCTCGGGACAAGAAGGGTTGAAGATTGACCCCGAGTTTCATCGAAGCAGAACATGAGGTCAGAATGTTCATCATCGAGAACACTAAGCTCGTGATTCGGAACCGATCCTCACCCCGAACATGCTCGAGGGAAGATCGTCGAACCTAAATAACAGAAAGCCAGAATATCCGTAATGGGTCGAGTATCGCGGTGTGAATCTTGGCACGAATCAATGGAACCGCTTAATTAGCAAATCAGAAGATTTTTTACCTTATACAGAGTTGTACCTAAAGTAGGATTCCCCTACTATATAAAGGGGAGTCTAATTATTTGTAAGGACACTTTGGATCTGATCACGAAAAATAGCAATAGACTGATCTCTTTAGTTATTATTGTCTTATTATTCTATTTCCGACTCCGATTGCAACGTTTCTTGGCCCAGAGTGATCATTCTACAAGGCCAACGCTGCCCAACTTGTGTGGTTTGCATTCATCTTTTATCATTAATTTTAATTTCAATTTGATTTCTCATTTTTGTATCAGATTAGATCACGTATTACGTATAAATTCAATTGTTACCTGATTTTGAGGGTAAACAACGACCCAATTCCCGTTATAGGTCGTGATGGCGCCCAACGTCACCGTTAAGCAAGCCAACGGTGAACTATCAACTTACTTACTAATTTTATTACTTTTGAAATCATGAATTTTATTAAATGAAGAGATTAATGTGTTGAAAATCATGGATACATACGATATTAGTAAGATATAAAATAAAAAAGATGACAATATTTAAGCAAAACCATTAACATCTATTAGAATATCCAAAAACCCAGTGTCACAAGTGCATGAGTATCTACTAAGAAATGAAACATCAATACAACATCTGTCTGAAATACAAAATAGATAGGATAACATAAGTGAATATGATGGGAACTCCGTGTGCTGCGGATGGTATCATGGGATGCAGCTCACCGTAAAGTCCCTCTATAGTTGCACCCTTACGCCCAAATGACTATCAGAAGTATACCTGCACAATAAGTGCAGAAGTGTAGCATGAGTACGTAAATCAACACGTACCCAGTAAGTATCTAGCCTAAACTCCGGAGAATTAGTGATGAGGGGTCGAAATCGACAGTTACTAGTGGTCCAATGAATCAATATATTAAATTATAAATGAATATGAAACACTACATCAATAATGAGGTAAGAACTGTAACTAACACAAAATCCTCCAACATTATGACAATATAAATATCTCAAATCTCATATACTATCTCAATAGGTAAGAAATATCAAGTGCTATCTCAAACAGATAAGGAATATCATATAAATGTCATGTCTCAACTAAAGAGAAATCTCATGATTATTCGGATTCCTAGTGATATTTATGCACTAGTTATGCCGAGGTCGTACGGTCCGATCCAGAATAATGTGTACACTTCCGAGGGTCGACCGGCACGAACCATAGATGCACCTCAAATATACTACCGAGACGTTCAGCCCGATCCATATGAAGAGAAGAAATATATCAAAATTATGAGCCATGTGTTTACAACACAAGAATAGGAACATAAAGTAAGCATAACTGTTATCATCAATCAATTATCCCGCCAACCACCTCAAGGTAATGAGGTTCGTTCTAACATGATCTCTAATCAGATTATATTTACAAGTTTTTGATAATTAAACTAACAAGTCGAGATCAGGTTATACAAATATCGCATGACAAAGTCCTAAGTCTGCCCGAACATAAGTATGATTTTAGCTATGTACGGACTCTCTTCACCTCGTACATACGTAACTCCCACAACAAGTAGCACATACCAAGTACAGTACCTGCGTGGTAGTTTCCCCCTCACAAGGTTAGAGAGGAGACTTACGTCGCTCCAAAATTTGATAATCGGCTCCAACGCCTCTTTAACACCTCAAATAGATGCCAAACGATCCGAAAGTAATCAAAACGTGCAAACCAATCAAAATATACTCCAATACTCATAATTTAAAAATTTATAACAATTCCCAACTTCGCTCGAAAAGTTAATAAAGTCAACCCCTAGCCTACGTGCCCGGATTCCAAAAATGATCAAAAATAAATATTACCCATAACTTATATAATCTATATCCATAAAGTCATCAAATGTCGTCCATGAATTGACCCTCAAAATAACGATTTATCATTTCTCAACTTTGGGGCTCAAAATCCCAATTTCTACAATCTAAACATGGACAAAAATAATAACCAACGGATATAATCATTGGAAAACATCCAAATAAAGGTTATATATTTACCCCCTTGTTGGAACGAGAACAACGCTGCAAAAATCACCTCAAACGGAGCACTAGAACTCAAGATATGCTCAAAATAGTAAAATGCTCGGTCTGCCCATTTAAAACACTGCCTAGGTGATTTTGGTTCTTCGCCTTTGCAGGACACCTTTGCATTCGCAAAGAACAAATTTTTGCATTGACCGATCAACCCATAATTCCTTCTTCACGTTTGCGGTACCACTTTCGCGTTCGCGAAGAAAAAAAATTTGCACCAGAGACCCGCAATCTTTCGTGACATGGAAATATGCATAACTCTCTCATCCGACCCCGAAATTCGATGATTCTTGTTGCTATGGTTCCGTTATTATGATACGGATCTAATGGTTTGATCTTATCATAAATAAAAGGTTGTTTTCTCAATATGGTACCCTAATGCCCCAAGAAACGATACCGAAACATCAAATAAGAGCATGACACAACCCAAACCCATCCGAAACACACTTGAGGCCCCCGGGACCCCGTCCAATCACACCAAACAGTCCCAAACATATCACAAAACTACTCAAGGCCTCAAATCAGACCAAACAACATCCAAATTCTGAATTTCACATCACTTCAAGTCTAATGAAATAATGAATCTTTAAACTTCTAAAACTCATGCCGAACCATGCCAAATCCACCAAGAATGACCTCAAATTTTGCATGCAAATCCCAAATGGACACAATTGACCTATATCGACTCCTAGAACTACAATCCGGGCCCGATATCAGCAGAGTCAACTCTCGGTCAAACCTATAAACGTTCCAAACCTTCAATCTTCAAACTTTTGCCAAAAAATATCAAATCAACCAACAGACCTCCAAATCCAAATACAGACATAGGCCGTAGTCCAAAATCACCATCCGTGCCTAACAGAACCATCAAAACTTCGATCCGAGATCGTTTACTCAAAAATCAAACCTTGGTCAACTCTTTTAACTTAATGCTTCCAAACTTCTCGAAAATCGAGAGCAATCACACGTGCAAGCCATAATACAAGAAGTGAAGCTACTCAAGGCCTCAAACTGCCGAACGACATGCTAGAGCTCAAAGCAACCGATCGGGTCATTACTGTTATTGTCTAGTATTTTATATTGGATGAGTATACAATATTGTAGTTCATTTTTATATGCTGGATTTGATCATGTTTTTCCATTCCAATCCAGTATTTTAGCTGCATTTCAAGATATTTGTTGATTGAGATCCAGATTAATGTGCTGGAGTTCATATTTCTAATAATTTTCTACTTTTTTTGGGATCTTATATGTAATATGCTGGATTTCATGATTTTTGTAGAAATAGAATCTTCAAGTAGGAAATTGAAAGTGCGTCTTCCTAAAACGTTCAATTTTGTGTCTTAAATTATATGCAATGTTCTTATATTTTGTGTATTTTTATTTTAGGAAGGTGATGAGTGGTGATTTTACCATTTATTTATTCTCTTTTCTTTAGTTTTTGTGTCCATTAATTATAATATGAGGTTGATTACGATTATATTGGTAGATTTTTAGGTACAATGAGTGTTGGAGAGTTTTGAGATTAAATGTAATGGAATTGAGCAAAAATGGCTATACAAGTGATAAATTGCTCCCAGTGGTCTTGCACCTGCGAGAGAATTACTGCTTCTGCGGACTCGCATCTGCGAGTAACAGGCAGTCGATGCAGAATAGCAAATCTTCGCTGAGATCGCATCTGCGGTGGCTCATCCGCGCCTACGAAGGTGCTTCTGCGAGAAGCAGTCCGCTCCAACGTATGCGCTTATGCGCTTCATGGCCCGCTCCTGTTTACGCACTTCTGCGGAAATGCAAATATATTCTTATCATCGCATCTGCGCACAACATTCCGCATCTGCAGATCCGCACCTGCGATGATCCTTCCATAGGTGCGGTCAACAGGCTCCAACTCTAGGTAGACTTGGCAATTCACACTTTCTCCGTTCCAAACCCACAAATACACGACCCAGCTGATTAGAAACATATCTTAGGCCAATCTCTGCACATATTTAGCATCTCTTGACTAGAGAACACATGTTTCGGATCTAGGGTTCTTGCACACACACTTGGGTCTTAAAGATTTGAAGCTTTTGGTTGAGAATTTCTTACTGATTTATGTCCATTTCTTCATTTCCGTGCTTTTTATTGAATATCTAAGTGTGCGGTATTTTTTCCAACACTTGAATCTTGTTTATGGGAATATTCATATTTAAAGTGTAGATTAAATATTTTGTTGTGCTTATGTATGAATGATTTTTACTTATTGTGAAGTGAGTTATTGTTTCTTTAATTATTCTTGTTCTTTAATGTTTCTGAAGGGATTAGCTAACTTAGGACTCGCCCATTCACTTCTAATTAATTTTGGGAATGATAATTTGCGGTTGGGAAAGATTAATTAACAAAAACTTCAGCCGTTAACCCTCACTTTATAGATTCTACCTAGGGATAGGATTGAATTACTTGTAGCCATATTCGGATGTGCTTAATCTCTTAATTTTTTTAGGGATAATTCAATTAGGAAGTCTTGTTAGTCTTCGAAAGAAGCTAATATATAATTATTACCCAAGGTAATTAACATAAACTCGCTCATATTTGTAAAATCGTGAAATTGATTGGATCGTTACTTGAGTGTCATTTCCGGCGCATCCATGTTTGTAGCCATTGATCATTTTACTTGCTTTCTAGGTTCGTTTATATTTTTTCATTTAGACATAAATAGTTTCTCAAAACCCTTTAAGTGTTTGGCTTAACATAATAAGTGATAATTCTCTTACACGCCTAATCGCCTACATATTGTTCTCTGTGGGATTCGACCCCGACTCATAGTGGGGTAAATTATATTGGATGCGACCGTGTCCATTTACCTTTTAGTAGTGGATTTGGATGTCATCAAAATTGGCGCCTTTGTCAGGGAACAATTTGGCGTATTTAGGTTGTTTGAGAAATAAGCGTACGTGCTTTGGTCCAAACTTGTAATATTTGGTAATTATTTTCTTATCTTTGCTTACTTTCTTATTTATTTTCTTGTTTATTTTCTTAGTTTTGATAAATGGCATCTCTTAATTAAAATCGGTCAGATGGTAGTTGTTCATACATTGATGACCCTTGTCCTTATGGAGGACTACACTCATGGCAAAATTGTTGAAATTCTCCTAGGGGCGGATTGTGCGCACAATCTCAAACCCATGAGTGGAGTATATGTGATAGGTGTGGTGGTTAAAATGGCTATTGGGATAATTGCGATTATTTGTCCTTCCCTTCCCCGAACCCCCACTATGATGATTTTACTTTTTGTGATGATAATTATAGGGATACGGAAGTGGAAGAAAGTGAGCATGGTCAAAATTGAGAGTTCAAGCTCATGATGGAATGCCTACTCGAAGGAGGAAACAAAGAGCAAAATGCCTTGGAGGAGTTTTTTTCCAAAATGATATGGCGCTTAAAGGGGTGAACTTACAAATGGGAGAAATGCTTGAAGCTTTAGAGGTCCAAAAAGCCTCAGAAGTGGATGATAGCCAAGAACCTTCCTTAGAGGTTGAAGCCGAAAATCCTTCTTTGGCACTTGATCAAAACCAAGAAAAACTCTCAAATGCTCAAAATGAGAGGATGATGTTCATGTTGGAGGCCAATCTTGAAAATGAGGAGAAGCACAACTTGGCACTCGAGGACTTGAAACAAGTACTAACTCAAAATGATGAGAATATCCGCACCTTGGAAGATCAAATGAAAATATTGGTTGAGGCTCACTATGCCCACCAGCTTGAGAGTGTGGAAAGTGCTCAAAAAAAGTCCATCTTCGAGGAAGAACGTGAGCTTTACTTTGAGGAATCAACAATTGAACATCCACCAACCAACTCCATGCTTGGTAGTGATGCCAAGAAAAATGTGGAATTAGAGTCAACCGATGTAGTTGAAAAAATGGTTGAATTTGACTCTAGTTCGGGGGGCCAAGAGGATGTCTCTGGGAAAAAATACAATTTGGAGGCTTGATGTCACATTTCAAGCATTTCTTAACATTGGAATTGTGTGGTGATATGGGAATTGAACTATACGAGTCAATGAGGGATTGCGAAGAGGAGAGGCAAGGGCCAGACATCTTACAATTTAAAGGTACAAGAAGGAAAAATGACATTCTTCACATGAAATTCAAGAAATGCAAAATGAAGCAAATGGCATTTGGCTTGATCATCTACTTAAAACCCCCCACTACTCGTGGTCACAAGCTTCATTCCAAGTTAGGTGCCTAATTCATATCTTCCAAGTGGCGAGAAAAGTGGTTAAGCTGATTCACGTCATGCCACGACCTTAAATACAACGCTTGGTGGGAGGCAACCCATTGTTTTCCAAATTTTGAGTTCGTTTTTGAAATTTTCTTTTATTAGAATAGCTTAGTATATTATATTTGACTAATCTGCCAAGTTTTCAGATTTTTTGGAGTTGAATTGAGGAGGTTGAGTGCACAAAAATAGTGGCTCCCCAGTTTGTGCATCAGTCATCTGGTGCAACCGCATCCGTGGTCTAGCAGAAGTGCCAGTTGAAGCGCAGATGCGGAAGCTTCGCAGATGCGGCTAAGTCACCACAAAAGCGTAGGCGCAGAAGCAGTTTAAACCTCGAAGATGCGACGTGTCCGGTAATTTTAAAGAGTCCATATGTTCTTCAACAGGTAATACCATCTCCCTTTCAATCTCAACTCCCCAACCCAAAACCCCTCTCATCTCTCATGCTATTGTTCTTCTCCACTGCTCACACTCAAGTTCTCATACATAGGCAACACAGTTATCATCTTCAGCTCTCTCTTCTACTTCTCTCTTCTACTTTTATTTTCTTTTCTTCTTCATCTCTTCTCCATGGCGAAATTCCCACAGCCGCATTTCCTTCTAATTAGTGTTAATATTAGGGATGAGGAAGTTGGTTGAGTGTAGTCGTGTTTGCTGTTGTTGTTGAAAAATATTTGGGGAAATCTGAGTACCTAATATTTTTAAAGAAGCATGACTTCTCTTTGCTCGTTAAATGTTCCATAATTTATCCAAGAGAATTTTGGTTGCAAAGTGCCTAAAAACAGGTTTAATTAAGTCGTGTAATCATCTAGTGCACTAATTTAGAAGTCTTGAGTATAAATTGTGTGCTAAAATAATGTTTAGAAGTGAAAGAAACCGACGATTGCTGGTTTTTTTTTTAAACCCCTGATGAACACTGCAGAAGCGGAAAAGGTACCGCAGATGCAGCCTCGCACCTGCGATGTATATTCCTCAGGTGCGATTTTTGGTCAGTAGTAACTGTTCACAGAAGCGCATGAAATTACGCAGAAGCGGAACCGCACCTGCTTATGGTTTTTTCGTAGGTGCGGTGACTGGGCATTTTTCGCAAAAATAGTGGCTCTACAATTATGGTTTGTTGGGTCCATTTGGCTTGATTCGTTGGCTCAATTGCACTGTTTTTAATTACTTAACATAAATCTAATGCCTGACTAACTTTATTTTTATTTTTTAAGGTAATTTAAGCTTAAAATGGACCCGAACATGAACGAAAATGCGGCGCTTGATCACAAAATTGACGAAGTGTCTGAGGATTTAAACTATGATACCAACATATTCATTTCTTCCAAGTGCCAAAACCGGCATTATGATGATCTCCTCATGAAGAAGCTCAAACTTGAGAAAGGAATTATCAATGACAAAGTGGTCGAGCTCCTTCCGGATTTCCATGGCTGGCTAGTTTCAAGCGGCTGGACCTGCTTCATCCCCATACCATGCAAGGCCAATGAGGAATGGGTGCGGGAATTTTATGCCAACTTAAAGCATACACATTTCCAAAATCATGAACTTACAATAATGGGCAAGATTGTAAAATTTGGAGTGAAGAGATAAATGATGTCTATGAACTTCAAAATCATCCGCTCGAGCCAATGCGAGAAAGAGATACATGTGCCAATGGTGATTGGCTAGTCTTAAAGCTTTGTCCCACAAGCCAAATAGTGACTTGGGCTAAAAAGAAAAAAGGCATCAAATGTGGTGATTTCATGGATGAAGCAAAAATATGGTTGTATATCATTGCAAGAAGAGTGTCTCCTTGTGGGAACGTGTCCGATGTCCCATATACTAGGACCTTGATAATTGCTTACATCCTTGATGGCATTCCATTGAATGTTGGTCATAACATCGTTCAGGAGCTGAAGGAGTATGTCCTTCAAGGTGGCTCGACATTGATATTTCCATCATTAATTACAGAGTTATGCCGACATGCACATGTTGATGTATGAGATGGAGATCATTGGATACCGACGGACAAACCCTTTCACCCATTTAGAGTGACACGAGAAGGCGTTGTGCTAAAGGGCAAGAAGAGGAATAAGGTGATTACTGTAGGTGAGGGATCCTCCTCACAAGCTACTCAGGCCGAGGGACCATTTGGGATGCTAAATTCCCAACTTGTCTCCATTTGTGACATCGTGTCACAGCTCCCTGGTGGGCCCTCACATTCCCAGCCTATGCCCCGGTATTTTACCAGGGAAGACATGAAGACCTACCTGGAGAACCAGAAAAAGCAAGCAGAGTTGCATGAGAAGTTGGCAGCTTCTGTTAGCAGGCTCGAGGCAGCGTATGGCAATATGGCCAAGGCACATATAGATCTTCAAGGAGACTTCAACAAGGAGAAAGAGCGAAATAAGAAGAAGGGCAAGTTCATGATAAAGATGTGGAGAGGCATCAAGGCTATCTTCAAATGGGGGCATCCGAACAGGAAGATACCGGTCCAGGACAAAGACGATAGTGAAGAGTATTCATTCTTGTCAAATGCTGCTAATGCTGATACTGATGATACCGATGATGATAAGGTTGAGAGCTCTACACGGCAGTGATTAGCCTTTTCCCGCAGTCTGCTAGTCTGATGCAGACCACAGGGAGACCCTCAAACTACTCTTATTTTATCTTGATATTGTGCAGTGAGGACACCACAATGTTTTAGTTGGGGGTGCCTTTAGGGAATATCCTTTATTTGTACATTAATGCTTAACTTGTACCCTTGTCGGGCTTATGCTTTTGAATGGATATTGTGTGCCCTTGCAGGGCTTGTTCTACTATTGTTTATCGTGTGCCTTTGTCGAGCATAGTTTATGATTGGTGATATAATTGTGGATTTGTCGCTTTTGTTATTCTATTTTATTTTTCTTTATCTATTTATTTTTCTTAGTAGTTTTTAGTTTATGTTATTTTTATTCTTTTAGTATTAGTTGCTTTTGTTATTTCATTTTCTTTAGTAGTTTAGTTATTTTATTTTTTTTATTCCTTTTAGTGTTAATTTTATTTGATTTTGTAGTTTTTAGTTTATACTCCCTTCGTTCATATTCATGTGAACCTGTTTGTCTGGGCACGGAGTTAAAGAAAAAAATGAAGACTTTTGAAGTTTGTGATCCTAAACAAGTCAAAAAGGGGCTCGAAGTATTTGTTTGGTTATAAAAGCTTCTCATTAAGGGTAGAATTGTAAGTTTAAAAGCTAAATTGTTTCCAAATTTAGAAAGGGGTCATTCTTTTTGGAACGGACAAAAAAGAAAATAGGTTCACATAAACTGAAACGAGGGACTATTATTTTTATATCTTTAGTAGTAATATACTTTTCAATAAATTTTCTTGGGTTTTCTTTGTGCTACTGTTCTTTCCCCGGGAATATATTTGTGTTGAACTGGTTGACTTTTCTCTATGATGGATGATGTGACAACTTTCTTAAGGGAATTAGTCTTGTTTTGTTATGTGAAGACTTTTGGATTGTTTGGTGCTAATAAAATTATTCTTCTTGTATGTGAAGTGTGAATTAAGAATACCCCTCCGCATTTTGGTTGTAAATTGAAAAAGTAAATTGCAGGGGGAAGAATAATTTTTGTGATAACTTTTTGGCTCATTTTGTGACTCTTTGCCCACTAGTTGGTATGATATTGCTCTAATTTCTCTTATTGAGATGTGAAATTGATCCGTTCTGATTAGTTCATGTGCCATGTGTGTTAGTTTTTGTTAAAAAAAATTCTCGTGTTTACTTTTATCATCTAAAAGTTACCCGGTTGGTCTTTCATTGCTGATGTTGGTTACATTTGGTTGGACGGATGACCTTAGGCATTCTTTGTGATCTTTGGAAAAGCCTTTTTAGCCTTTGGAGCCTACCATTGCATAAATATTATCACTAGTTAACCTTATTTGAGCCTTTAACCTTTTCTTTGGCTACCTCATTACAAACCTTTACACTTTTGTGAAATAGTTCCCTCTTTTGAACCCGTCCCTCCTTGAATCTTAAGAATGAGACTAAAGACTAAGTTGGGGGTGTTGGGAAATGGTGAAGATGTACATTATGTGTAGAAACATCTACGTCAAAGTTATTTATATGAAGATACTCAAGCTCCAAAAGAAAATAGTTGTATTAAAAAATATATATATGGAGTCTTGAGAAAATTAGATAGGTACTTTAAGGTGGTTCTATGTTGGTAACTGGATGTCAATAAGGGCTATGTGGTTTAAAAAGAAACAAAGTGCAAAAAGAAAGACAAATGTAAGTAGTGTTCAAGGATGGTGTAGTCACTTGTATCCCGAATGCTTATCCTATACTTCCCTAAGCCTACATTACAAGCTTAAAAAGTCCTTATGGGATCTCCAACCGAATGCTCTTAAATAGCCGGTGAATTAAAATAAGGGCAAGCTTGTGGCATGGTATTTTGTAACACTTGAAATTCTTTGTGGAGAGTGAGTGTCTTTGTGCATTTGTCCCTTGTGTTGTTATTGTAAATATGGTGATTTTGGGACTTTCTTTCTTGTGAGGGCACATGGATTATAATGGATTGGTGACATTGATATATTCCGAATTGAGTAAATTGAGAATATGTAGTAGACTAGTGCTTTTGAGTCATTTCTCGAGGCTTGGTTATTGTCACTTGATTATTTTGAAACTCCATTGCATTCTTGAGATTGTTTTTCAATGAGGGAGTTATTTGGTTGAAGTTCACATGCTTGAGCCTAATTATTAGTACCAAGCAAAGACGCATGTATGGTGCTTAATTGGAGAATGTGATTTGTGAATGATAGTGATGCTACTTGTGCTTTAAATGGTAGAACCTCATTGAATTTTTTTGGTTTTGATTTGCTTGAGGACAAGCAAAAGCATTAAGTTGGGGGGTGTTGATGAGTGGTGATTTTACCATTTATTTTAATCTATTTTCTTTAGTGTTTGTGTCCTTTATTTATAATATGAGGTTGATAATGGTGTGTGTTGCTAGATTTTCAAGTACAATGAGTCTTGAAGAGAGTTTAGATTAAATGGAATGGAATTGAACAAAAATGGTTGTACAAGTGATAAACTGCTCCCAGTGGTCTCGCACCTGTGAGAGAATTACTGTTTCTGCGGACTCGCATCTACGAGTAACAGGCCGCATCTGCGAAATATCCAATCTTCACTGAGGTCGCGTCTGCGAAGGCACATCTGTGAGAAGTAGTCCCCTCCTACGTACGCGCTTCTGCGCTTCATGGACCGCTTCTTTGGAAATGTAAATATCTTCTCATCATCACATTTGCGTGCAGCATTCCACATCTGCGGATCCGCACCTACGATGATCCTTCCGCAGGTGCGGTCAACGGGCTCCAGCTATGGACAGACTTGGAAATTCATATTTTCTCCATTTCAAACTCACAAATACACGACCTAGATGATTGGAACCACATCCCTAGCCAATCTCTGCACATCTTTAACATCTCTTGACTAGAGAACACAAGTTTTAGAGCTATGGTTCTTGCACACACACTTGGGTCTTGAAGATTTGAAGCTTTTGGTTGAGAATTTCTTACCCATTCATGTTCATTTCATCATTTTCTTGCTTTTTATTGAATATCTAAGTGTGTGGTGCTTTTTCCAACACTTGAATCTTGTTTATGGGAATATTCATATTTAAGTGTGGATTAAATATCTTGTTGTGCTTATGTATTGAACGATTTTTATTTATTATGAAGTGAGCTATTGTTTCTTTAATTATTCTTCTTTGTTAATGTTTCCAAAGGGATTAGCTAACCTATGACTCGCCCATTCACTTCTAATTAATTTTGGGAATGATAATTTGGGGTTGGGAAAGATTAATTAACAAGAACTTGAGCCGTTAACACTCACTTTAGATTCTACCTAGGGATAGGATTGAATTACTTGTAGCCATATTCAGGTGTGCTTAATCTCTTAATGTTTTAGGGATAATTCAATTAGGAAGTCTTGTTAGTCTTCGAAAGAAGCTAATATAGAATTATTACCCCAGACTAATTAACATAAACTCGCTCATATTTGTAAAATCGTGAAATACATTGGATCGTTACTTGAGTATAATTCCCATTGCATCCATGCTTGTAACCATTGATCATTTTACTTGCTTTCCAGGTTAGTTTATATTTTTGTATTAGACATAAATAGTTTCTCAAAACCCCTTTATGTGTTTGGCTTATCATAATATGTGATAATTCTCTTACCCACCTAATCGCCTACATATTGTTCTCTGTGGGATTCGACCCCGACTCATAGTTGGATAAATTCTATTGCATGCCACCGTGTCCATTTACTTTTTAGTAGTGAATTTGGACGTCATCAGAAGGGGATAGATTATATGAGTTTGATGATTGGTTCACTGCTGATTGTTATTGGAGAGGTGATCGAAACTTTAGGCAAACAATTTCATCATTTTTGTCTGGAACACAAATGGATAAGTTAAAGGAAGGTGTTTTTGGAAAACATTTTGAGTTGGCTTAAGTTAGTCATTCTGGGAAGTTGACTCATCGCATGTCCATGAGCTAGTATTTAGACCTAAAGATCTTCATGCTGTTACAAGACTTAAAGTCGATTCAAATAATTATAAATTTGTTGATATTAGAGAGAACTGTTTGAATAAATGTTATTTCCCTGAAGTTAAGGGAGGTGTGAAGGTAGAGAATTTTTTTAATTTTATGAAAAAGCGGTCTCGATTTCATGATGGTCGAGCTATTGAAGCTTCTGTTGGTGTTGAGGTTTGTGATGAAGATGTAGTTGTAATGATCCGACCGGTCATTTTATTTATTTGAGCTCTGTATCCCCTCTTAATTCTTCACATGTGTATTTGTGGTTTCATTACTTGCGGGATTGGTTAGTTTTGTTCTGAGAAGTTTCGGGTTGATTTGGATCCTCCTTGGGTTCTTGATTTAGAAGCTTAAGTTAGAAATGTTGACCGAGATTTGACTTTTGAGAAAACGACCCCAGAACGGTATTTTGATGACTCTGATAGGTTCGTATCGTGATTTTGGACTTGGTAATTTTCCCGGAATCAAATTCGGAGGTCCCTAGGTTGATTTGATTTGTTTTGTCGAAAGTTGGCAATTTGATGACTAAAAGTTTCCCTAAGTTTTACCGTAGGTTGACATTGTGGTTATCATGTTCAGAAATTTTTTGGGGACTTGGAATATGTCTTTTTTTCTATTTGGAACTTGTCTGTAAAATTTGGTGTCATTTGCAATTGGTTTGATAGGACTCGGACGCTTGTTTGCAATTCTAGATATTCTTGAGTTTTCTTTTGAAATTCATGTGTTTTAATGTCCGATTCGTGGTTCTAAATGTTATTTTTGTGTTTTGATTGCGTGAATGAGTTCGTTTGATATTTTTAGATTTGTGTGTATGTTTGTTTTGGAGCCTCGAGGGCTCGGATGTGTTTCATACGTGTTTCGAAATGGTTTGAACTCATTTTAAGGTTTCTGGTGTGCCGGTGCTGCAGTTATTGCAATTGCGAGTCTAATTCAATTGAGAAGTGATCAATGGGGAGAGGGTATCACAATTGTGATGCTCGACTCACAATTGTGAAGTGTAGGATAGCCTGGGTAGTTTCCCAAATACGAAAATTTGGTTGCATTTGCGATGGCAGCAAGCTTCACAATTGCGAAGCCAGTGTCGCATTTGCGACTTCTCCATAAACGATCAGAAGCCGAAATTACGAGGCTTTCTTCGCAACTGCGAACCTAGTGGCGTAATTGCGACATCTGCAACTAAACAAAAGGACTGGAAAGATGGGATTTGATCATATTTCCCTCAATTTTGAATCCTTGACTCGGTATGAAGCTATTAGGAGACGGGATTTTCACCTACAATCACTGGATAAGTAGTTTTAATTATTTTTCAACTATATTTCATGATTATATATGGGATTTAAAAATTTTGGATTTGAGAGTCGAATTAGACTCGCATTTGAAAACAAAACATATAAGGACTCATGGGAGTCGGGATCTACCCTTGGACAAGAGTTTTGAGTGGGCGGGCCCGGGGTTGAATTTTGTTGACTTTTGGAAAATTATGTAAAGATCATAGCTTTATTAATCAAAAATAATTTCTCTTGCATTGTTTGATGATATTAAGTCCTTGTTTGAGTCGTGCGGAAGCGAATTATAAAGGAAAATCTATTTGTGAGTGTTGATTTAGCTCAGTTAAGGTAAGTATCTTGTCTACTTTGTGTGGGGGAACTATCCCTTAGGATTTGGGTTGTTTGTACTATTCAAATTATGTGGAAGACGTGTACATGAGGTGACGAGTGTGTGCACGGGCTTATAATTTGACCGGTTTAGACTCTTAGGCTACTTATAAGCACCTTATTGAAGTTATTATTATTTATTCTATCTTTCGTTGTTAATTTTATTCTCACTTGCTTTGACTGAAATTGTCATTACATGTTCTAGTTTTCACCATCAAGTTACTCTTATGTGCATTTAATTGTAGTAGTTGTTACATGCCATTTCTTCTATTGTTGAGTTATTGTCATGCATTTAGACTTTGTCGCTAGTTCAGACTATCTCTTTCATTGTTAAGCTTATGCCATGTGCATGAATTGGACGTTACCATTTCATGGAATACCTTCATTGTTGTGTTATCGAAGGTATAGTTGTAAAATCTATTAACACCTTTGTGCTTGAAGTTTTTACTATTGAGATACCCTTCCTTGTTGAGTTGTTTCTCATCCCTTTTGTTGCTAGTGAGATCCTTGTACACATTGTGGTTGAGCCTTGGGCTATATGTTGTGGTAGCATCGATATTGTTGATTTTGGCAATACTGTGGCATATGGGCACGTGTGGTGCGAGTTGATTATACTGTTGCGATATTGATGAGAATGCAGTGGTATAAGGATACAGGTTGATGTGCTTGTGGCGAGATAAGGTGGGATTTATACGCGTGTTGCTATTACGGGAGTTACTAGAAGCCACGCGGTGAGATAAAGATGCTAAAGCGCGTGTAACTATTTTGGGAAAATTTGTTTTTAAAATGAAACAAGGCTCACGCAGCGATATAAGGAAGATTGTGATTGTAACTTGCGAAATGTGAATATGAGGCGTGGTGCCTCGGTATGGTTCTTGTTGTACATTCTATGTTGGAAAGACATGATGGTTTGAAGGGTTGTTCTTCTCGTTTCCTTATTTCTTTCCATTTGTGTCTGATTGTAATGTGTTACTTGTTGTCTTATCACATGTACTCTGTTGTTGTCATTTGTTACTTTATTTCCGTTGATAGTCCTATATTTGATAAACTGCTTTGTTGTCCTTAATCGCCTTTATCTTCTGTTTCTAGATTATATCACATTGTGTTCCGGTTTCTTTTATCTAGTAGGTATCTTGACTTGCCCTTGTCACTACTCTACCGATGTTAGGCTTGATACATAATGGGTACTATTGTGGTGTACTCATGCTACAGTTCTGCACATATTTGTGCAGATCCAGGTACATATGCTCGAGCCGGACGCTTGTGATTTGGATCAGTTACTTCGGAGGCTTCAAGGTATACATGCTTGACGCTCGTAGACCTCGAAATCACCTTATGCTTTTGGCTATTCTACTGTTTGCTTTTAGTATAAAACAATATTGTATTTATAGATTCTAAGTGCACTTCTGTTAGAGCTTATGACTCAGTTCCACCGGTTTTGGGAGATATATAACAGCTGTACCATTTGAGTATTGTTATGATATTTAATAGTTTCATTTGATATTTAAACTCTTTGTTTTGGCTAATTCTCAATATATGTTAGGCTTATCTAGTCTTAGAGACTAGGTGCCATTACGACATTCTAAGGTGGGAATTTAGGGTCCAGACAACATTGAAGCTTGCTGAGATTTACTTACTGGAAATCTTCGTGTTTCTTATCCAAGGAATAGTTTTTGTTTTAAGGAGCTTATTGACTCTTTGTGCCATGTTTTGACAACTGATTCAGTTAAAAAGAAAACAAAGGGCAGGCTCCCGTATTATACAATTCTTAGATTCCCATTTTTGTTTAATGTATTGATGATGAAAGTGTCTAGTAATTTTCATCAATTTTCAAAATATGATGATTGTGGGCCAATTAGGATGTTGTCTTATTCAAGCATGGGAACTCCAACATATAAAAGACTTCTTAGAGTTCTTGTTTTTTTTTTTTAAATATAAGTTTTTATTAATAGAAATAAAATCAAGGGTGGAGGGGAACATAAACCTTACCTCCCAAAAGAAAATACATGTACCTATAGTCATCCTAAAGTGTTGACTAATAGTACCTGAGTAGCAAAAGGAAGTTAGACCTATGGTGATGCGATGACTACCTATTTTGTAGTAGACAGTCGTATGTACAAAAACAATGTGCATATTTCCTAGGTCAGCTATAGAAAAGAGTACATATGTTTCTACTGTGATTTCATGAATAAGGGAGTTATTCCCTTCTATATTTCTCTGACAAAAAACAATGATGTTAGGATTCTGCAAAAGAGTGACAAAAGAGTGCGCGCGATCTTCAATTTTGCTTTGACCTCTAGGGCAAGGAAAGCCAAGTTGAAGATGGCTATTAGTGTGTATCTTGTGGTTGCACAGTTGTATTGATTGTGTTGTTGGCTGAACCATTTCATGTCTGCTATTGTTGATGCTGCGATTGTTGTGAGCTGAGTGTTGAGCCTGCTGCTGAGTGTTGGAGTTGTTGGTTCTGGTAATGATCAAGTGTGAGGAGGGTGTATGAGGTTGGTGTGTCCTGCTGTACTTGTTGATTGCTATGTTTTCTTTTGAGGCTGCCTTTTGGTCTATGTGTGTATTTTAAGTTGTCTAAGTTATTAACTTGTCCAGTGCTGGATGGTAAGTCTGCTGTTGTGTGTTGCTTTGGAGGATGCTTGAGTGTGATGAGAGTGTGTGCAGTTGGTGTGTCCTCTTGTGATTGCTGACACCTCTATCTTTTTGCTGATATCCTTGACTTCTTTTGTTGTTCTTGCGTGAATGATGTTTCTGCTGGTGGTGTATTGGTTGTATTGCTGTGATGTGGAGTTGCTGTTGTGTTAGCATATATCTGTGCGGGCTGCTGCTTCTATGTTGCTGTATGTTGGCTGGATGTTGCTGATGTTGTTGTGCATCTATATATGTTATGTGTTCTGTTTTGAGATGATTGAGTGGATTGCTGCTTCTGTTGTGTTGGCGTTGTTGATTTTGTTGATATGTGTTGTGTCCTTTGTTCAGTAAGAAACTTGTTGAAGGCTGTATTGCTTGGGAGTTGTTCTTGAGAAAGGGTGAGAAGGACCATGGTGATTGCTGTATTTGCAATAGAATGAGCACCACGAGTGCTAATACCACACATTGCAAATGCAGCAATAGCCTGGCCCAGCTCGAGTTGGCTTCTGTCCTTGTGGCATTGCAGGTTTCAGATATGACCTTGGTCCTTTGGTTCTGAGAAGAGTGATAGGTGTTGCTTTGATTGTTTTTGTTTTGCTGTTGGTGTGGTGGCTGGTTTACTTGTTGAGACTGGTGCTGTGTGATGGTTTCTTTTTCTAATTCGGCATTGGCTTTCTTTGTGTTTCTGCTTAGTTGGCCAGGTATCAGCTTTGTGATGTTGGTGAGTGCTGTGGTGAGTAGTTGAGTTCCATTCTGATGCACCAATAGGCTCCGGTCCTTCTTTTTTGCAGAGAGCAGTGAGCCTATGTTTCCTGATGCAGTATCTTTTTGAGAGTTTCCTCTGCTGTTGTTGTGCTCTTGTTTTGCTGCAGTGATTGTGCTGCATTGGCATGCTCCTATTTTCCTTCCTTGCAGCCAGCAAGAAGCCAATTGGCATGTCTTGTTGGTATTGTTGATGCTGTGCTCCTGCCTTATTGCAAAGTTTGTGTTGAAATGGTGTCTTTTTTCCTGCATTCAGCAAAAAACCAGTTATTGTATCCAGCAACAGATAGCAACATGTTAGTGTAAAGCCATTGTTTTAGCCCCCTCTGTTCTTTTATGAGCTTTTTGCAGAGTTTAAGCTTTGCTGTGATCAAGTAGTGTGCCTGCACAATTAGTGAAAATGTTAGTACAACATTGTATATTCTTAGGCTCTTGTTGTTAATCTTTTGAGCAGTGGGGAGAAAGTGTGTCTGTGGCTTAGTGTAAGACCACTGTTTCCTTTTCATGCTTGCTATTTTGCTACCTTCACTCTTAAGTATGGGCATTGCAGCTTGTCTTCATTATATATTCTTCTACCCTGTGCGTCTAACTGCCAGAAGTCATAGCACTCAATTCTCTCAAATTCCAGTGCATAATTTGCAAGATGATCAGCTAGTTTATTTCCTTCCCTGTATATGTGTGTTACATTGAGTGTGAAGGCTTCTTTTAGTTGCAGTATCTCCTCTACTTGATCAATTATGCACCATGGTGGCTTTCAAATGCCATTGATAATGTTGTTTAATAGCATTGAGTCTGTTTCCAACCATATGTGGGAGTAGCTTTGTGATCTGCAGAACCTTAATGCTTCCACAATAGCTGTTGCTTCTGCTATTGTGTTTGTTCCTTCTGGGATTTACTTTGCCAAGTGCATATATAATCTCCTCTGTTTCATTTCTTACACAGTATCCTATTAAGCTCTTTCCTGGGTTCCCTTTTGATGCTCCATCAGTGTTGACTTTAATCCACCCTTCCTTTGGAAATTCCCATATAAATTTATTGAATGTTAATCTTGGGGTGTAGTTTTCCATCATGTGCAGAAGATCTTGCCATTTGTGTGGGACATTAAGTCCTGGTTTTCTTGCTTGGACTAGTGTTTGTAATGTTGTGGAAGCTTGATAGATGACCCTGCTAACTGTAACTATTTCTCCATGTTTGCAGCAGTTCCTTCTTTTCCAGAGCTCCCATACAATGCAGGATGGAACTGCCTGCAGCACAGGTTTAAGTCTGGAGACTGTTTGTGTTGTCCAGTATTTGGTTATTGCTTGGTGGAAGGATTGGCCTTCAAGTGCTATTCCTGCTCTTGGTAGGAAGTATTTCCATACTTTGATTGCAGTGCTGGATGTAAAGAAGAGGTGCACCAAGGCTGGCATCTTGATGGCATTTGGTATCCCAGTCTTTTCATGAAATCATCTAGAGGCAGTTTAGCCTTCCAGACTCTCCACATGAAGAAAGCAATCTTAAAGGGGAGGCCTTTCACCCAGATCATCTTGTAGGCTCTTCTAGGTTCATCTCTTCTTCCGAGGTATTCCCAGACATATTTGACACTAAAATATCCTTGAGTTTGTAGCGTCCAGTATGGTATATCCATGATGTCTCCCCTGTTTGGAGGCTTTATTGATTCCACTATGTGTGCTGCAATTTCCTGTGGCAAGGCCTCTGAGAGTTTATCTACATTCCAGGTACCATCTTGCAGGACATCATTTACATTGTGTATTGATTCATCAATTGGAAAGTCTGCTGGTACTATGAAGTAAAGTACTCCTAGTCCAGTCCAGTTGTCATACCAGAAGAGTGAGGATCCCATTTTTGTTTGCCAGTAGATTTGATGTTCTATGTTCTCTCTGCATTCCCTCATCTTCTTCCATGCTTGTGATCCTCTTTTCCAAGGGACTATTACTGCATTGTGTTTTTTGCAGTACTTTTGACACATGTATGCACTCCATAGGCTAGGTTTGGTTCTGAAATTCCACCAAAGCTTACAAAAGAGGGCTTTGGACATGTCATGTAATGATCTGAAGCCTACCCCCTCCCTCCTCATAGGGCATACATAGAATGTTCCATGAGGACCAGTGTCTGCTGCTTCCTCCCACAGTGCTGCTGGGGCAAAGAGTTTGTGGAGATTGTTTATTACCTGTTTTGGAGGATTTACAGCTGATAGTAGATGTACTGGCATGCTTTGGGGTACATGTTTAATCAATACTGCTCTGCCTCCTATTGAAAGTAATTTGCCTTTCCAAGACTGTAATCTATCTTGTACTTTGGTGACAACGTCTTGATAATAGATTATCCTTCTTCTAGAATAGAAGATGGGGCAGCTAAGATATGTTCTCAGAGTCTTTACAAATGAAAATGTAAGTTAGTAGTGTTTTACTTTTTCTCATATTTCTTTTCTCATACTTTTTTTTAATCTAATTATTTATTTTTATTTATCAAATAAAAATTCAGGGTTTTCAAGGTGAACCCATCATATCTTCTCGAACATTCATCGCAAATAGATGTTAGCGACATTGTGAATGTAAGTTGTTGTTTTTCTGATTTTAATTCGTCTTCTTTTTACTTAATTTTTTGTGTGACATATTTTTATGTGTATTGATATTTATCAGTTTTTGTTTCTTCCAGAGGGTATTAATCAAAGTTCAAGAGAATATATGCTCAAATCAGGTAAAATTTGACACGAGAATGGAGAAAATGCTTAGTGATGCTAGAGAAAAGATGAAGAAATATGTTGATGATTCTGTAAAGGTGATTAGCTACTTTGGTGGTATTTCAACTTGATTTTGCTAGGATAATATATTGTATATTAATGTGATTTATTCATTGTTACATGATATTAATGATAAGCTTGATAAAGCTATGGAATTCATTGGGAAACAAAATGAAAGAAATGAAGAGAGATACCATCGTGACTTTTTAAATGATGAAGATGGGTTGTGGCTTTTATACAAATGAAAATGAAAGGAATGAATAGAGAGTGATTCCAGCTTTTCGACAGAAAAACATGACCAAAGAAATGAACATGGAAATAGTGAAAGGAATAAAGTGAGAGATGTTGCTGATGGAGATAAAGATAACGATAGAGATGTTGATCAAGATAATCAAATGAAAAAACTTATGGATGTTCCTGTTTGTGGAGATTCTGCTCATTGTTCGGGGGACAAACAGGATGAACAGGGAAAAAATGTTCATTTAGACAAACAATATGAACAGGGCAATAAGAAATTTGAGCAGATAGCACCTTCTAGTCCAATGTCTTCAGTAATGGATATTGAGTCAGCTCATGGAGGACAAAATAAAGAAGGTACTGATGAAGGTGCAGCATCTGGTAGAGATCTAGTGAAAGGACTTTCTTGTGATGAAGTAAGTGCAGATTGTACTCCAGTTGAACTAGTTCCCACAAATGGTATAGGTGTTGATGCTACTATTCAAAAAATAATTTATAGGACATATGTATTTTTCACACCTCAGTCCAGTCAAGATACTTTGTAAAATAGTGCACCTGCTGATGGTAGGCTAGAAACCTGTGTTTTAGCAGTAGTTTACACTCTACTTACTATATTTTGCTTTTGTTTAAGCTTAAATAATGGTGATTATCAATTATTACGTGTTTTATGCCTTGCAGAAAGTGATTCCGAGTTAAAAAGATAAATTGGAGCTAAATTGAAAAACTTGGAGCTTTGAAGTCTAAGTAAAAGCCCAAGGAATTAAACCGAGATCGCGTTCGGGGGTTAAGGACCAAGTTCGAATATCAAAGTGAAAGAAACAATTTACTCTGAGAAAACTACACCGCCACGCTGCATGAGGCGCCGCGAGGTGCGGCGCGACATTGTAAATTGGGCCTGACAGACGTTTGACATGGTCTCTGATAACTCCCACAAGCGCGTCGCATGGTGCGATGCTAGGCGCAGCGCGCCTGTGCATTTTTCCAGAGTATTTTTCTATTAACGCTTGTAAAGGGTAGTTTTATTCGGACCTACTTCTACACGGTATAAATTCACCAAAAATGTGTTTTTGAAGGGACTTTTGACCTACGAATGATTTGAGAAGCA
The DNA here is from genome assembly GCA_002018475.1 of Nicotiana obtusifolia. Lineage (NCBI taxonomy): Eukaryota > Viridiplantae > Streptophyta > Magnoliopsida > Solanales > Solanaceae > Nicotiana > Nicotiana obtusifolia. The sequence continues at coordinate 18,801 of MCJB01002780.1, read as the reverse complement.
ACTAAGGCAAGAAGACACAAGAATTCATCAAGATTTCAACCAACAGTCGGTGCAATAAGGGATTTTGTATCAAATCATTAGCATTGATGTTTTCTATGTTTTGAAACCTTATTGAGATAAATTTTTCCATTGTAATCCCTTAGGCTATTGACAGATATAGTGTATTGACAACTTGATTCAATTCTTGACAATTGTTTGAATTAATTGATGGAGCTTTAAATTGTATTGTGAAGTTATTTATTATTTTGCTTAACTGAAAGAGGAGCTTTATATTGATTTTCTTACATCTTATGTTCTAGTTTAAATTCGTGATTCAACTAGGTAATCGAAAGAGCCTCTTGAATTATTTATCGAACTAGAAAATAGGAAAATATTCGTGAGAAGTTACCAGAAACAACAACAACATGCTCAGTATAGTCCCACAAGTGGGATCTGGGGGGGGGGGG
>MCJB01002779.1:0-22110 GCA_002018475.1 Nicotiana obtusifolia | reverse complement strand
TCTGGTTTAAAAACTGGACTGGACTGGGAGCCCTATACTTTGTTACTCCACCTGATTTTGTATATGATGAAACTATACAAAACATACAGAATGTAGTGAATGAAGGCCACTGGAACGAAGAGAAGATCAGAGAGATATTGCCAAATGAGCTTGCTGCACACATACTGGAGAACATCCAACCACCAGCTCTGACAGATGTACTTGATAAACCTGCATGGATGTTAGAAACTAGAGGTGACTTCACTATAAAATCAGCTTGGGAATACTTGAGAAAGAAGCAGCATCCTTCTTTACAGAAACATTTGGGTGCAAGGACTGCCTTTCAAGATTGCTTTCTTCATGTGGAAAGTATGGAGAAAAAAATACCACTTGATGACTTCTTCAAAAAACTGGGCTACCACATGGCTTCTAAATGTTGGTGCTATGCAAAGCCACAAGAAGAAACAAGACAACACCCTTCACATCATATGCTGCAAACAAAGTGTAAAGGTACTTCCTTGTTAATGCAGGAATTGATATGGAGGGAATCACATTGCACCAAGCAGTGACTAAATATTGGACTGCAGAGGTTGTCAATCGACTGAAACCAATAGACCTTACCTTCAGCAATTTTATAGGAACTGTGGAAGAGAAGAAATAGCTACAAATATGAAGATACAGTCACTGTCAATAGAGTAATCTATCAGATCACTTCTACTCTTCAACTACTCATCAAATTCAGAAAGCCAGGTATTCAAAACATCCCCCCATAAATGGCCAGATATAATTACTATGATGGAGCAATATACTCCCACTTTGAAATACACAAAGGTGATCTAGGAATTCCCCAATCAAGGGTGGATTAAAGTCAACACAGATGGCACTTCCAGGGGTAATCCAGGTAGAAGCTCAATTGGTTTTGTATTGAGAAATGAAGAGGGGTAATATATGCTTGCAGCAAAGAGATCCAAGAAAGCACAAACACAGAAGCTGAGGCACAGGCTATACTGGAAGCTCTGAGATTCTGTGTCCATAATGAGCACCTTCCAATAGAGCTCCATACTGACTCAATGATGTTACTGAAGGGCATAAAGGGAGAATGGAGAGTACCTTGGTCCATTGAGGAAACTGTTGCAGAAATCAAAGATCTGATGACAAGATGCAATGCAACAGTAACACACACACTCATGGAAGGCAACAGACTACAGACCATTGCAAACTATGCTCTAGATGTTGGACCTGTAGAATGCCATTGCTTTGACGATTTAGACACACAAAGTAGAAGGCTGGTTAATAGTGATAAGAGTCAATGTCCATATCTAAGAGTAAGAGTGGCAGGAAACAGAGGGAAGTAACTCTGCCAAAGGGAAAGGAGCCTGTAGAAACCATAAACACAACATCAATGATAAAGAAAGATTGAAGCAGTGGACTTACACTAACAAAATGCTACCTTTTGCAGGAAACACTGGATCAAGTAAGAAAATGGGAAAATGGCCTCACACTATGTTGCAGCCATATAATCCCAGATCACAGCAATTGATCAAAACCATGAACCTGAGATCAAACAATGCTTTCAACAAATTCCTAACATGTATGTTAATTCTGCAGGTACACTGGTGGATCCAAGGAAAGTATGGCACCAGCAAGCATAGGGGAGTCCATGAACACAACTCCAGTTTTGGGGAACTGATTTGCTCTACAGGATTCTACATAATCTGTTTACTGTTGTTTGCAGGCACACTGCCATACCTAGTTTGCCACCAAAGTTTTAATACCTTGGCAACTAATCTGGGCTGTCACCACAAGCATCATCACAACAACTGTAACAAGGAGAGACTGGAGCAGTGGATTCACACTAACATGCTGGTATTTCTTGCACGAAATGCAGGAAACCTGGGCTGCCATCAATATGGTCTCAAAATCATGGTCATCAGTAGAGAATAAGACAGATCCAAAAGACAACACCAACTATTCACCTTTCTAGCCACCAGTACCCTAGATTCAAGCAACAGTCAACCACATGAAATGTTAATCACTGTGTAGGATCAGCTTACTGCTGAAGAAGAAATGTGTGGTATCAGCATTTCTAATGCTCATTCCATTGCCTCTTTGGTTAGTAGACTGTATCACAATCACTTTAAGCAATCTTAGCAAATATACAAACACAAGCAACATGAGAAGCTCAGCAACAACAATCTCATTCCTCAAATCATCTTAGAGGAAACTATCACTGCTCTCAGCACACTTCTCAACTCTGCAGATAGCTTGGAGGGGTCCAGATCATTGCTGCAATTGCAATGTGTGGTATTAGACTTGTTGGTATCATTGGACAGGGTCCCGAGGGCTCGAGTGAGTTTTCGGGTGGTTTTGGACCATTTTTAGGCTCTTTTCAGTTGCTTTTTTTGGGCTAAAGGAGCATACATCATGATTGCGGAGCTCCGAGTCGCGTTCGCGAAGAGCAAAGTGCAGTTTTGGTCTTGTGAACCTCAATCGCGGAATTTCTACTGTCTTTGGATTGACTTCAGGAGCTTATATCTTGCAATCTACAAGGAATTTAGAGATGATTTAAAAATGAAAGTTGTATTCCTTCGTGTCTAGTTTTTAGAAAATCAAACAATTTTTCATTTAGAACTTCGTACAAGAGTTATTGCCATTATACTAGTGGCTATTTGGAAAGAGTTGAGAAAATTTGTTCATTGCAATCGCGCAGCTTCTTGGACATGATTGCGAAGTGTAAAGTCATGTTGGGCATTTTATAATGTGCGATCATGAGGTTGGTGACCGTGATCGCGGAGAGGGAACCTTGGAAAGGGATTTAGTGCTTAATTTCGAGATTTTAAGCTCAATATCACAAACTTTGAGGCTTGGAGAGCGTGCCAAGGCATTTTTGGAGATGGATTTCACCCAAATCATTAGCTATGTGTTCCTAACTTGATTTTGTATAACAACCCGATCCGTCGTTTTGAGCAGTTGGACTCAGTTTGGTGGTTTGAGGTCATGAGTAGCTTCATGTGGTGTATTATGACTTGTGTGTATTGTTGGTTATGGTTTTCGAGTGATTCGTAATTGATTTGGAAGAATGATTCTCAATTTGGAAGCTTTAAGTTGGAAAATTGACCAAGTTTGACTTTTGTATATTTGGCCTTAGATCGGAGTTTTTTATGGTTCTGTTAGGTCTGGATGATAATATTGGACTCGGGCGTATACCCGGATTTGCATTCGGAAGTTCGTAGAAGCTGTAATTGGAAAAAGTTCGCAATTTGAAGGTTTGGAAAGTTCATAGGTTTGATCAGGAGTTGACTTTGATGTTTTTGGGTTAAGATTGTTATTTCAGGAGTTGGAATAGGTTTGATATTTCATTTAGAACTTGTATGCAAACTTTGGGTTCATTCTGGATTGGTTAGACTTTAGTCAGATGCTTGGTTTGAAGTTTATCAGCTTAAGAGATTGATCTTGATCCATGATTTAAGGTTTTGAGGTTATTATGTGTTATTTGAGGCCTTGAGTAGGTTCGCTTTATGTTTTGGGATTTGTTGGCATGTTCGGACGGGGTGTCGAGGGGCTCGGGTATGTTTCGGATTGATTTCAGATCATTTCTGTGTTTCATGCATTGGTGGTTTTCTACTGATATCTTATGCCTATGTTGCTCTTCGTGATTGCGAAGGTCCAGCCGCAATCGCGAAGTGTCTTTTGGTCCACTGGTGATTTTCTCTTCGCGTTTGGGTAGTGTTGAGCTACGCTAGGCAGTCATGAGGAGTACTTCTTCGCGTTCACGCAGGTCTTACTACATTCACGAAGGTCTGGCTGATGTGTGCATCGCGTTCGCAATGGTACTGCCACAGACGCGTAGTGTAAATTATGGCAGTGGAATTTTTTGCATCGCGATCGCGAGGGTACAACAGTGATCGCGTAAGGTACCATTGTGCAGAGCATATAAGTATCTATTTTCGGACTTTGAGTTATTTTATCACATTTTGAGTTGGGAGCTCAGATTTCGCGATTTTGGAGAGGATTTTCGCCACATGAATTGGGGTATGTATTTTCTACTAGGATTTGATTATATTACATGATTCCGTCTTCGATTTTGGCGTTTGATTGATGAATTTAAAAGAAAAAATTGGGGGGTTTTGTCAAAATTTTTCTAATGTGAAAATTTGAGATTTGAACATCGATTCGGAGTTGGTTTGAGTGAAATTAGTATGGTTGGACTCGTAATTGAATGGTTTGTCGAAATTTGTGAGATTTCTCGGGGTCTAGGACGCGGGTCCGGATTGACTTTTTGGTTGACTTTGATCTTTTGATTAAAGATCGACCTTTATCGCTTGGGTTTGTTTCATATGGCATTATTTGATGCTTTTGAGTTGGAGGTTCATTCGCGCATCATGGCATTTCTAGAGTATTGTTGGCTTGCTCGATATTTGATTTTGCTTGTTCGAGGTATGTAACATATCTTAACTTGGATTTGAGGGTATTTAACTCCAGGAACTATGTTTTATGAGAGGTATTGAGGTGACGTACGTGCAAGGTGACGGGCGTGTGTGCGTGTACCTAAATGTTGTAATGACCCGATTGGTCGTTTTATGTAATTGCGCCTCGTTATCCCTTTTTATGCTTCACACATGTGTGTTTATGATTTTATGAATTGCTGGGTTGGTTAGTTTCGCTCTAGGAAGCTTTCAGGTTGATTTGGACCCTTTATCCTTGACTTAGAAGTTTAAATTAAAAAATATTGACGAAACTTTGAATTTTGTGAAAACGAACCCGGAACTATATTTTGATGGGTCCGATAGCTTCGTATTGTGATTTTGGACTTGGGCCTATGCCTGGAATTGATTTTGGAAAACCGTAGGTTGATTTATGTTGATTTACTGAAATTTGGCAATTTGAAGTTGAAAAGTTTGATCGTAGGTTGACTTTTAGCTCTCGAGCTCGGAATTTGAATTTGGGACATGGAATAGGTCTGTTATGCTATTTAGAACTTGTCTGCAAAATTTGGTGTCATTTGGAGTTGATTTGATAGGATTCGGACGTCTAGTTGAAATTTTAGAAATTCTTGATTTTACTTTGAAATTCATGTGTTTTAATTTGATTCGTAGTTTTTGATGTTATTTTTGTGTTTTGATTGCACGAGTGAGTTCATATGATGTTTTTAGACTTGTGTAGATGTTTGGTTTTGAGCCTCAGACATGTTTCAGAATGGTTTGGGATTGAAATTGGACTACTAGTGTGTTAGTGCTCTGTTATCGCAATTGTGAGCACCAGCCTCGCAATTGCGAAGGTGACAGAAGGGGGGGGGGGTAGATTTCGCAAATGCGTTTTCCCCTTCGCAATGCGAAGGCAGTGGATTTTGGACTGAGTTCGCAATTGCCAACATTTGTTCGCTTTTGCGATGTTCCTAGCTTCGCAATTGTGATGTTTTTTCTCGCAATTGCGATGATGCATATGGTTGTCAGGGTTTGCAAATGCGAGCCCTGATCCGCAATTGCAAGGGTTCGCTAATGCGAACCCTGTATCGTAAATGCGACATCTGCAGCTGTTAAAGGGCTGGGAGACAAATATTTGAGCTCATTCTCTCATTTTCGAACCCTAGACTCAATAGGAAGCGATTTGGAGAGGGGATTTTCACCTACAAACTTTGAGTAAGTGATTCTAATCTATTTCTTAATAATATTCCATTATCTTAGATTTTAGTATCAAAATCATGTGAATCAAGGTGAAATTTTGTGAAATTTATTCAAGTTTTTGAAAAATTTGAAATTTAGTTTTTTGAGAGTCGATTTGGACTCGGATTTTGAAATTAATCACATATATGAACTCGTCGGGTCATGGGTAGTCAGAATCTACCATTGGACCCGGGTTTTGACGGGGCGAGCCCTAGGTTGACTTTTGTTGATTTTTTGGGAAAAGAGTAAAGATCTTAGCTTTATCTTTTGCAATTGATTCCCTTAGCATTATTTGATGATATTAAGTTATTTTGGCTAGATTTGAACCGTTCGGAGTTGGATAATCGCTGAAAAGGCTTACTAGTGATTGAATTACCGTGTTTTTAGGTAAGTGTCTTGCCTAACTTTGTGTGGGGGAACTACTGATGCAGGTCAACCTGATCATGATACGTTTAAACCTTCAAGACCATTCACGAGAAGTCAAGCTAAAGAGCTTCATGATGCACATTTGATGGTGAAGAAGATCCAAGCGTTTGGCGTGTGAAGTTTGCGTTTGGCATGTATTATTTTATAGTTATGGAAGACATTAATTCTAACTTGTTTTGGAGTCCTGCGTGACTATTTCTTAAACTTAGCGAAATTGTAGTCTTTTTGTTAATTAGTTGTTTCCTAGTTGATTTAGGTTAACTAGTTATTCTTTTCCTAGTTGATTTAGGTAAAGGCTCATTCTATATAAGCCTAAACACTTCATTATTTTGATACCTTTTGACATTATTATCAATCAAAAAATGGCAGTACATTGTTCCCAAAATCGTGTGAATTAACTTTTTCGATTTTGGTGTGATTCAAAATTGAACTTGTTCCTTTGTTTAATCGAACAGTTTGCAAGGCCATTGTTGTCTTGAGGGTTGTTCGTATAGTATAGGTACTCCGTGACTTCATCAAGAAGGTAAGTAGTTTAGTTCCTACTTGTTGTCTTGATAGTTCATTGAGCGTCTTACTTCTATCTTTTGTTTTCTTGTTTCCGCATTTTAATATTGCATCAGTTGGTATCAGAGCTTGGAAAGGGTTTTACAATCCCAATCCTATTCTTCGTGCCTTAGTTTAGGTTCTATCATTAATTTCGTTTTTGATTTATACAAAAAAAAAAAAGGTGAAAAAAGAAAAAGAGAAGAAAGAAAAACCGAAAATTGTTGTTGGTTGAAAGGGATTGAAGTCTTGAAGATAGATTGCTAAAGAAACGTTCTTGAACCGATTCGTGAAGTTCTTGATCATTAGAAACCGATAATCTTGAAATCTTGAAACTCTAGTTGAAATTCTTCACGATTGAATCTTGAAAATCTTGAAGTTCTTGGAATTAAAATTGAAGTTCTTGAAGAGTTTTACGTTGTTCTTGAAGAGGTTCTTGAATCCTCAAACGTTCCAAACGAGATTGCCTTGAATTCTTTAAGTTCTTGAACTTTAATTTGTTGCTCTTTAAGATTTTGGTTGAAAAACGTGGGAGAGGGCCTAAGTAGTGTTAGGGAGGCCGAATTTGAGGAGGAGAATAGAAAACTCTAATTCTAGTCCAAGAAGGAAACAACTCCCAATCCAAAAGGGAGAAGTTTCAAGGAGTTGAAATTCTAAAGTGGGAAAGCTTCTAAAATTTCCTTATCTCTTCAATTTCGAAATTCTTCTTAATTTCACTACTTCTAATTAGTAATTCTTAGGTAATTTCCCTACTTATGTAATTACTAATCTTTGAGCGTGTAGGACCTCGTGCTAAAACTTAGAATTTCCAGTTTCGTAGATAATTCTTGGCTTCTTGTGCTCACTTAACAAGCTGTCCACCTATCGAGTCACATAACTTCACTCACCCCGAAGAAAACTATTGATCTTGTGAACTTGAAAGGTTGCTAAGGAACTTGGTCAATTAGAGGAAGCCAATTTAAAGACAAGTGTGAAATCCTACCCAAAAATTTGAGTGAACCCGAGAGTCATTCAAAAAGTGAGAGAAAGAATTTTAACTAACCTTAACAGATTCTCCAGTCTTGTTTCTTTTGCAGTTACATGGCTACGAAAGGAGAAAAGGTTGTGACCAACATTACTTTAGCCGAGCTATGGGCTGAAGTAAAGGCACTTAGTATCCGAGTGGAGAACCTTGAAAGAACTACTTTTACTTGGAAGAATACCGGGGAAGGAACTAGTGATGGTTCTACCTTAAGAAATGAACATGATTGTACTGTTTGTGAGGTAGAGAGTGACGAGGAGATTGAGGAAGATAAGGGAGCTGATTTGATCGAGTGTGACGATGAAGTTTCTACTAACGTTCACCCCTTGCCTAGTGTTGTTAGTGATGTTTTGCAGGAATATAGGGACATGTTTCCCGAGGAGATGCCGAGTGGACTACCTCCGTTGAGGGGGATAGAACACCAAATTGACTTTGTTCTGGGGTTACAAATTCCGAACAAACCCACATATCGAAGCAATCCACAGGATACTAAGGAGTTGCAATGACAAGTGGATGAGCTAGTGAGTAAGGGGCTAGTTCGAGAGAGTCTAAGTCTGTGTGCCGTACCCGTGATCTTGGTTCTAAAGAAAGACGGCACCTGGAAGATGTGTGTTGATTGCCGAGCCGTCAACAAGATAACGGTAAAGTATCGTCATCCTATCCCTATGTTAGATGACATGCTAGATAAGTTTTGTGGTTCATGTGTGTTTTCTAAGATTGATCTTAGGTCCGGTTACCACCAAATCCGCATGAAACCGGGTGATAAGTGAAAAACTGCATTCAAGACCAAGTTTGGTCTATATGAATGGTTGGTGATGCCTTTTGGTCTCTCCAACGCACCTAGTACATTCATGCGATTAATGAATCATGTGCTTAAACCGTTTCTTAATAAGTTTGTGGTTGTCTACTTTGATGATATCCTGATTTATAGTAGAAGTTTAGATGACCATGTTGATCACCTAAGGCAAGTGTTTGAAGTATTAAGAGCTGAAAAGTTATATGTTAATTACAAGAAGTGTGCCTTTTGTGTAGAGAAAGTTGTATTTCTAGGATTTGTTGTAAGTGTTAATGGTGTTGAAGTAGTTGCATCTAAGGTAGAAGCTATTAGGGACTGGCCTACTCTTACTACTGTTTCACATGTTAGAAGTTTCCATGGACTAGCTAGTTTTTACAGACGCTTTGTTAAAGACTTTAGCACCATAGCAGCACCGCTCACAGAGTTGGTGAGAAAAGACACGCCTTTTGTGTGGGGGGAGCCGCAAGAGGGTGCCTTCCAAGAGTTGAAACGTAGGGTTAGTTCTGCCCCATTGTTACAATTACCTGATTTTAGTAAGGCGTTTGAAATTGAGTGTGACGCCTCGGGGGTGGGAATTGGCGGTGTTCTTATGCAAGATGGGAAGCGTATTGCCTATTTTATTGAGAAGTTAAAGGGGGCTACCTTGAATTACTCTACGTACGACAAAGAGTTGTATGCCCTCGTAAGAGCTTTAGCTCATTGGCAACAATACCTATGGCCTAAGGAATTCGTAATTAGGAGCGATCACGAGTCCCTCAAACATCTTAGGGGTCAAGAGAAGCTAAATAAACGACATGCCAAGTGGGTAGAGTTCATTGAGAGTTTCCCTTACGTGATACATTACAAGAAGGGAAAGGAGAATGTAGTAGCTGACGCACTATCTAGGAAGTTTTCTTTGGCTATCACGTTAGCGTCTAGGTTGGTGGATTTTGAGAGTATTAAGTCTATATATGAGCATCACCTAAATTTAAAACTGTGTATGATGCCATTACTAGTGGGCAGCAGATTGAGAAATATCAGTGATGGGTACCTTTTTAAGAAGGGGAGAGTTTATACCCGAGTCCTCGTGGCGAGAGTTGTTGGTGCGTGAGGCGCATTGTGGGGGCTTGATGGGACACTTTGGGGTAGACAAGACTTTAGCTATATTAGCGGAACAGTTCCATTGGCCTAAGATGAGGCGAGATGTGGAGAGAATATGTGGAGCGTGTTTTGAGTGTAAAAGAGCTAAGTCTAGGTCTAATAATCATGGTTTGTATACTCCCTTACCCGTTCCTACTAGTCCTTGGGTAGATATTTCGATGGATTTTATGATGGGGCTGCCGCGATCTAGGGGTAGTCATGATAGCATTTATGTGGTTGTTGATAGGTTTTCTAAGATGGCTCATTTTATTCCTTGTAAAAAATGTGATGATGCACAACATGTTGCTTCTTTGTTCATTGCTAATGTATTAAAGTTGCATGGTGTGCCTCGAACTATTGTTAGTGATAGGGATGCTAAGTTTTTGAGTCACTTTTGGAAGTGTTTGTGGGGTGCTCTTGGCACCAAACTTTTGTTTTCTACATCACATCATCCACAGACTGATGGTCAAACCGAGGTTGTTAATCGAGCCTTGGGAGCTCTTCTTCGAGCTTTGACCAAAGGGAAGTCCGGCACTTGGGCTGACCGATTACCTATTATGGAGTTTGCCTATAATAGAACTGTTCATCGCATTACTAGCATTACTCCATTTGAATGTGTTTATGGTTTTAATCCTTTGATACCACTTGATCTTGTTCCTTTGCCGAGAGATGCAGTTATTAGCGTTGACGGAGAAAATCAGGCAGCTGCATTGCTCGAATTGCATGCTAAGGTGAGGAAAACTTTGGAGGATGCTTATGAAAAGGTAGCGGCCAAGAAGAATAAAGGAAGGAAAAAGCTGGACTTAAAGAAAGGTGACTGGGTTTGGGTGCACTTCCGAAAGAAAAGATTTCCGAACCATAGGAAAAGGAAGTTAGCTCCGCGGGGAGATGGACCACTTCAAGTGTTGCAGAAGATCAATAACGACGCCTATGTTATAGACCTGTCAGGTAGTGCCTCTTTGAAAGATGAAGATGGTTTAATTTCGAGGACGAAATTCTCTCAAGAGGGGGAGAATGATGCAAATAAATTTGATCAAATGTTATCAATGCCATCTATGAACAAGACAAGAAAAGGCGTTGGTTAGTCTTGGAGAAGAGCCAAGCGTCCATAAATCTTACTATGGACGAATCTTGTGTTGAAGATGTACATTTGTGTCTATGTTGTATTATTGTGTAGTTATTGAAGACATTAACTATTACTTGTTTTGGAGTCCTGCGTGACTATTTCTTAAACTTAGCCAAATTGTGGCCTTTTTATTAATTAGTTGTTTCCTAGTTGATTTAGGTTAGCTAGTTATTCTTTTCCTAGTTGATTTAGGTAAAGGCTCATTCTATATAAGCCTAAACACTTCATTATTTTGATACCCTTTGACATTATTATCAATCAAAAAACGGAAGCACATTGCTCCCAAAATCGTGTGAATTAACTTGTCCAATTTTGGTGTGATTCAAAATTGAACTTGTTCCTTTGTTTGATCGAATAGTTTGCAAGACCATTGTTGTCTTGAGGGTTGTTCGTATAGTATAGGTACTCCGTGACTTCATCAAGAAGGTAAGTAGACTAGTTCCTACTTGTTGTCTTGATAGTTCATTGAGCGTCTTGCTTCTATCTTTTGTTTTCTTGTTTCCGCTTTTTAATATTGCATCATTCTTGTTGATGAAATGTGAAATATAACAGGTGGAATTCTGATTAAGCAAGTGAATATTTTCAAGCGGGAGATAAATTATTCGGGAGAGAGCTTGATATCTTCAAGCGGATTCAAGGTAGTTCTGCATGAACGCCATTGACCCTTGGAGTAACCTTTCTTCATTTTTTTTCTATTGTATTACATTCAGACAATATTTTACATATTGAGACTCGTTATGTATTTAGTTTAGAGCTCATAGCTCTGTACTATTTGAATCTGGGGAGTTGTATTGTGTGTGGCTGTTTGGGCATATGTTGTTACTATTTTCGTTGTTTATGACAACTTAGATTTATTATATCATGTTTTGATGATTTCATATTGTTAATGTGATTGGCTTACCTAGACTTGGGTTAGGTGCTATCATGACCCTTTGGTGAGATTTGGATCGTGACAAATTGCTATCAGAGCTCTATAGTCATAGGTTATACAAGTCATGAGCAACTCCAGTAGAGTCTTGTAGACCGACACAGAGACTTCTGTACTTATCTTCGATAGGCTACCAGGCTGTTAGGAAACTTCACTTTCTTTCAATCTTTATTGTGCGGATTTTTTATTCCAAAGTTTGAACCATTACTTTCTATTCTCTCACACATGGTAAGACACGTTATACGGGATTAACTGAGCTTGTACTAGTCCCCTGTTAGAGCCGAGAGAGGCCGGGGCCGAGTTGGGGCACGCGTTGTAGCTTGAGCCCCTGCTAGAGCAGCAGCTGTGGAGCCACCAATAGCTCTAGTTGAGGAGCAGGGGCCCGAGCATGTTGAGCATGCACTTGAGAGGCCTATCGCTGCACCGGGACTTCAAGAGACTCTAACTCACTTCATGCGTATGTTTGAGAGTTTGGCCTAGGCAGGGTTGATTCAGGTTGCACCAGCTAGTTCAGATGCTAGGGGAGGAGCCTAGACTCCCGCCACACGTACACTAGAGAAACTGACTCATGTGTACCAGACACCAAGTTTTCCATCGGTGCAACCAGTAGTTATAGTTTTGCCCGATGTAGGGCTAGTCGTGTCTCCTGAGGAGCAGAAGAGACTTAAGAGGTTTTAGAGACTCCATCCTCCCCAGTTTAGTGGAGGGGATTCTGAGGATGCACAGGGTTTCTTAGATCTGTGTCATCGGATTCTGCGTACTTTGGGTGTGGTGAAGGCGAAAAGGTTCACCTTTACTACCTTTTAGTTGATGGGGCCAACATAGAGATGGTGGTAGAATTATTAGGCGATTAGGCCAGTTGGCATAGCACCATTTACATGGTCTTCGTTCTCAGATCTCTTCTTGGGGGAGTTTATTCCACAGACCTGCAGGGACGAGTTGCATTGCGAGTTTGAGCATTTGTACTAGGACTATATGACTGTGACCCAGTTCTATGAGGTTTACAGAGTTATCCCCCTATGCGACTCCTTTAGTGTCTACTAAGAGAGAGAGTCTATAGATTTGTTGAAGAACTAACCTACAACCTTAGATTTGGGATGGCACGTGAGATGGAGAATGAGATTGTATTTCATCAGGCTGTAGAGATTGCTAGGAGGTTAGAGCTTATCGGCATGTAGGAGAAAGAGGATAGGGAAGCGAAGAAGCTCGTGGTTTTGGAGGATTTAGTGGCTTCTTCTTTGGGGCCAAGGTTCGTCATGGTAGAGGTTTTGTCAGCTGCCCAATTTAATCCACACTTCAGGTTTTAGGTAGTGCCCCAGCTAGCCATGGATTTTAGAGCAATCGTAATGGACAATCATCTTTTAGTGCACATCCAGCACGGGGTTTTTACAACAGTTATTTCGGACAGGACTCAGTTGCAGTAGCCATGTCCGGAGAGAGGTTGTTATGGGTGTGGTGATATGAGGCATATCGTGATAGATTGTCCCCATACTTCAGATGAGTATACTCAGAAGGGTACCCGGGCTATGATTTATGCTTCAGATGCTACACCACTTGCATAGTGTAACGAGGGTTGAGTTTGTTGGTATCAAGTTTGGATTGTGGTTACGGGAGTTGGAATAGGTCCATTGTGTCATTTGGGACTCGACTGTAAATGTTGAGGTCATTCCTAGTTGGTTTGATATGGTCTGACATGCGTTTTGGAAGTTGAAAGTTCATTACTTCATTAGGCTTGAATTGGGGTGCGATTCGTAGTTTTGAAGTTAGTTTTGGGTGATTTGACATCTCAAGTGGACTATTGATATGTTTTGGGATTTGTTGGTGTGATTGGATGAGGTCCAAGAGGGAGGGGGGGAGGGTTGGGGGGCTCGCATGTGTTTCGGATAATATTTGGACTTGAGTGCATTGCTGAAGATTTTGGGCTTCTGGTGTTTTTGCATCTTCGGGGATTTGACCGCAGATGAGGAGCCGCAGGTGCAGCCGTTTGAGCACAGATACTAAGGAGGAGGCTGAGAATTGGTCCGCAGATGTTGAGGGTTTTGTCATTTTCCTCATTTTTGGAATTGTGGAGCTCGGTTGGACCTGATTTTTTTTTTATAGATATTGATTACCCATAGATTATTACACCTAATTTATATGAATTAAAGATGGGATTTGGGAGTTTTTGGACTATGATTTTGGAGAGTAAGATTTGATGGTGAAATTGGATGAAACACAAATATATGGACACGTATCTGAATGTGTTCAGATTTTGTGAGTTTGGTCGGGTTCGGGGGTGCGAGCCCAGAGTAGGCCTTTTTGGTTGACTTTGCATAATTGATTAGAGATCTTAGCTTTATCGTTTAGAATTGTTTCCTATGAATTTTATTGATGATATTCAGTTATTTTGGCTAGATTCGAGCCCTCTGGAGGATGATTCATATGGGAAGGGCTTTCTAGAGTACTGATTTAGCTTGCTTGAGGTAAGTATCTTACCTAAACTTGGTTGAGGCTCTAGTTGCATGAGTTATTTGTGGTAGCTATGTGCTATGGGTGGCACACAAGTGCATGGTTCATCGCATGTGGGTGCACCAGGGCATTAATCATGCTCGAGGTAGTGCTTAGGCTATGACATGCCTTGAATTGGTTGCTAAGCTTAATACTGTGATGTTTCTCCTATTTTTACCCCTATTGTGAGCTATTTGAGCCATATTTGAGGTTACATGGAGGTTAATCTCCTGATTAAACCTGATAATTGCTACTTTCGTGATGTATTGGTCTGTTTGAGTTGTGATAGCACACTTTTCACATGCATACACTTTAGCATGTCACTTATATTAGTCCATGCGTATACAATTTGATGTTCATTGATCATGTACATGTATTCTTGTGTATCTTCTTTATGTGTGATATGGGTTGGACTGGTAGCCTATGACCACATCGGATGGAATGTGATATTGAGCCTCTGACCATGCTGGACGGATTGTGATATAATTGGCACGTCAGTCGTCTATGCACTATGTGAATATTCCGTTCGGATCCGAGATAATGATATTAGTGGCACGTGAGTTATCAGTGCATTTAATATTATTAGCACGTAAGCTATCCGTGCAGCACGTGAGTTGTCCGTGTAATGTGTGGATATGGATCCATCCCCATAGGGTCACCCTTTCATGTTCCTTCTTGATGGTGTACACGTGGATTGAGGAAAACATATGAGTGATTTGGTGTGGTTATAGAAATTCTTAGGAATGACTGTCCGGTGTTTGATTCGGTTATTACATTCTTGCAATTTCCTTGATTGTTTAACTGATTTATTTGCATATCTTCTTTATATGCTGGGTTGTATACTAAGCAGAATACGTTAAGTAATGGTGTGTACCAAGGTGGTTCCTTTTGTGATTCATGACCTTATCATATTATTGTTTTGTACTTGTTGGATTTATGAACTGCACAAGTGATTAGCGAGTATCATTTATAATTCTTGATTCTATTACTTCGCTGAGGTTAGTTATGATACTGTTGAGTAAATGGGGTCGTTTTTACTCATACTACACTCTTCCCTTAATTGTGCAGATCCAGGTGTCTGACCGAGCCACTAATAGCTGAGGCTAGTTACTGAGTTTATCATCTGAGAGACGTGGTAGAGCTACATCTCGGCTGCATTCTTGGTGTCTCTTTTCAGACAGTATTGTTATTTGAATTTCGGACTCATATTTTCGTTTTAGACTTCATGACTCTGTATTTACAAGTTTTGGGGGATTTGTTATGTATCAACGTTGTTGGTTATGTTAATTTGCCTTAGACCTGTACTATTTCTATTAATTTATTATTTATATTTCCCTTATATTATCTTTGGCTTGCCTAGTAGGTGAGATAGGCGCTAACACAACCGGTTAGTGGTTTTGGATCGTGACAAGTTTATGTCAGAGCCCTAGGTTCATATGTTATACGGGTCATGAGCAAGTTTAGTAAAGTCTTGCAGATCGGTACGGAGACGTCTGTACTTATCTTCAAGAGGATGCTAAACTGTTATGAAACCTTCACATTCATGCATTCTTGCCGTGCAGATTTATTAATTCCGAATTTTGAACCTGTACTCTTCTACTCTCTCATAGATGGTGAGGATACGTTCAGTCGGATCAGGTGGTAAGGCACTAGTACCACCAGTCAGCACTGCGAGAGGCCAGGGCCAAGGTAGAGGTCGAGGTGGGGATCGCACTACAGCTAGAGCAGCACCTATGGAGCCACCAGTTACTCCAATAGAGTAGAAGGTTCTGGATACCGTTGAGCCGGTAGGACCAGCTCAAACACCGACAGTACCTATTGTTATACTGGAGGCCCTGGCTCAACTCTTGAGTGTGTGCACGAGTTTAGCTTAGGCGGGTATGGTACCAATTGCACCAGCTTCCTCACAGGCTAGGGGAGGAGCCTAGACTCCCGCCCCCGTACACAGGAGCAACTAGCTCATGGTTATCAAACACCAGGGGTTTTACCAGTTCAGCCAGTTATTGCTGCTCGCACCGATGTTGGTCCACCTATGACCAATAAAAAGTAGAAGAGGTTGGAGCATTTAAGAAGCTGGAACCTCCCGAGTTCAGTGGATGAGAGTCAGAGGATGCTCAGGGTGTTTTCTAGATCGGTGTTATTGGCTTCTTTGGATAGCGGTATAATGGACACTAGTGGAGTTTCCTTCACTATTTTTCAGCTGACAGGGGTAGTGTAGGGATGGTGGCAGAACCTGTGAGTTAGGAAGGCCAGGTGACACAACACCACTTACCTGGCATCAGTTCTTAGTTATCTTCTTAGAGAAGTATGTCCTACAAACTCATGCAGAGAAGTTGCATAAGGAGTTTGAGTAGCTACACCAGGGAGATATGACTGTGACCAAGTATGAGATGAGATTCGTAGATTTGGCACGTCATGCAGTATGATTGGTTTCCATTGAGAGGGGGAAGATCAAGACTTGAGCGAGACAGGAGCTAGATTTGACTATGTGGTTAGGATTGCTAGGCGGTTCAAGCACGTTCACAAACTTGAGCGAGAGGAGCGTGATGCCAAGAGGCCCCATGGTTCAAGTTATTTTAGTAGTGCCTCATCTGGAGTCCACTCACATGATATTAGAGCTTGTCCTTTTTGGCCCTCTCACGCAGCTCATCATAGTCCTCGTGGTTCATTAGTTAGCCATTATTCATAAGTGCTCACTCAATTCAATCATCATTCAATGTGCTGGTGGCACAAAGTACTTGACGTGCTCTAATTGCTCAGGGTTTCACAAGCAGTTATTTGGGTTATCAAGATCAACAGCTCTGTCAGATGAGGGATTGTTTTGAATATGGAGACTTGAGTAATCTCAAGAGGGATTGCCCAGACTTTTGAGTATGGTTCCGCAGCATAGCTCGCAACCTATAATTTCAGTAGCAGTAGTTATGCCACCCGCGTAGCTAGCTAGGGGTGGGTCTTAGTTAGTTCGAGGTAGCCCTTGAGGGGGAGGACAGCAAGACGGTGGTTAGGCCCATTGTTATGCATTTCTTGCCAGGCTAGAGGTAGTTTCTTGCGATGCCGTGATCACACATATTTTTTCAGTATGCCATGGGGATGCTTCAGTGTTATTTTACCCCGGTTCCACTTACTCTTATGTGTCATCCTATTTTGCTCGTTATTTGGATCTGCATCAGGATTCTTTAGATATGCCTGTTCATGTATCTACATCAGTGGGTGATTCTATTATAGTGGTGATGCAGGTCAACCTGATCATGATACGTTTAAACCTTCAATTTAGTTTAGGTTCTATCTTTAATTTCGTTTTTGATTTATTAAAAAAAAAACGTGAAAAAAAAAGAGGAGAAAGAAAACCCGAAAATTGTTGTTGATTGAAGTTGTTGAATCATCTAGGGATTAAGGTTTCGAAGTTCTTGATTGCTTAAAAAAAACCGTTATTGAAAACCCTAGTTGAAATCTTGAAGCTAGAACGCGTTTAATCTTGAAATCTTGAAACTCTAGTTGAAATTCTTGAAGGTAGACGATTGAATCTTGAAAATCTTGAAGTTCTTGGAGTTAAAATTGAAGTTCCTGAAAAGTTTTACCTTTTTCTTGAAGAAGTTCTTGAATCCTCAAAACGTTCTTAACAAGATTGCATTGAATTCTTGAAGTTCTTGAACATTAATTTGCTGTTCTTGAAGGGAGGCTTGAAAAACGTGTAAGAGCAGCCTAAGAAGTGTTAGGGAGGCCGAATTTGAGGAGGAGAATAGGAAACTCTAATTCTAGTCCAAGAAGGAAACAACTCCCAATCCAAAAGGGAGAAGTTTCAAGGAGTTAAATTCTATTTGGACAAGGAGAGGAGGGGCTAATTTGTGTTGGAAAAGGAAAGGGGGGGACCCAAAATCCTAAGGACTAAGGAGAAAGGATTGGTCTTCTCCAAACCAAAGTGGGAAAGCTTCTAAAATTTCCTTATCTCTTCAATTTCGAAATTCTTCTTAATTTCACTACTTCTAATTAGTAATTCTTAGGTAATTTCCCTACTTAAGTAATTACTAATCTTTGAGCTTGTAGGACCTCGTGCTAAAACTCAAAATTTCCACTTTCGTAGATAATTCTCGGCTTCTTGTGCTCACTTAAAAAGCTGTCCGCCTATCGAGTCGCATAACTTCACTCACCCCGAAGAAAACTATTGATCTTGTGAACTTGAAAGGTTGCTAAGGAACTTGGTCAATTAGAGGAAGCCAATTTGAAGACAAGTGTGAAATCCTACCCAAAAATTTGAGTGAACCCGAGAGTCATTCAAAAAGTGAGAGCAAGAATTTTAACTAACCTTAACACACTCTCTAGTATTGTTTCTTTTGCAGGTACATGGCTACGGAAGGAGAAAAGGTTGTGACGGACATTACTTTGGCCGACCTCTTGGCCGAAGTAAGGGCACTTAGTGCCCGAATAGAGAACATGGAAAGATCCCCTAGCAATCCAAAGCACGCCGGAGAAGGAACTAGTGACAGTTCCACCGTTAGACCCAAGCAGTTCGTGGAGTTAGCTCGCCAAAACGAGCAGAGGGACGGAGGTGCTAAAAATGTCAGGACCATGAGGATTCCCGGGGTGTCATGCCACCATTAATGTCAGCCCGGAGAAACATAGCACCCGTAGGGAATATGAGAGCAGCCCGAGAGGATGATCAACCCGAGTTCGACGAATTTGAAGATGATGATTCGGGCCACGGAATCCAAGAGTTGGACAGAGGAATGGAGGCCGAGACTACATGGGAAGACGTGGTTATGATCATGGTCCAAGAGGGAGGCTTAAAGGTTTTGGTGGAAGGAACTTAGAGTATGACTTTGATGAGCATGTTGAGCATTATGAGGACTTCCAACCAATCTTACCAAACCGAGGGGGCCGAGACCATGTCCGAAGCAGTGGGTTGAACAGCGTCAAGGTTACTATCCCTGCTTTCAAAGGAACTAGTGATCTTGACTGATTTTTAGAGTGAAAGCGTCAAGTTGAGCGGATATTTGAAATTAATGATATGTCTGAAGAGAAGAAGGCTACATATGCCATTGCTGCTTTCGAGTCCTATGCTTCGACTTGGTGGGAGGCTGAGAAAAGATCCAGAGTTAAACATAACCAACCGGCACGCATAACATGGATAGAATTGAAGCAAATAATGACTCGTAAATATGTGAACCCACGGCACAAGCAAGAACAGTTACGGAAGTTGTATGATTTGAAACAAGGGTTAAAGTCCGTGGAGGAATACTATGATGACTTTGAGAAGATTCGTCTATCACTTGACATGGAAGAGGAAAAAGAAGAAGAGGCTATTATCTGATTCAAGAATGGGTTGAATAATGATATCTCCAATCAGTTGAGGCTACATGTGTTCATTGCTCTTCATGATGTGTTCATAGCTGCCATTGAAGCCGAAAAGATAATTAAAGAAAGCCGGGCAGCTCGATATAGAGGGGGTTCCGATTCTACTATCATACGTCGAAACAAAGAGTGGAAGACGCCGAACACTAGGGGAGCAAGCCAAAACCAAGAGCCTAAGAAGCTAGCCTACGCTACGGCACCTGGGGTTGAACCTCAGGGGTCCGGAGGTAATCCTAAGACTCAACTCAATTCTCCTAGTGCATCTTCTGTTTAGTGTCACAAATGCAAAGGCTATGGGCATTTCGCTAAGGATTGTCCAACACGGAGGACCATGTTAATTCTTGATGATGGAACTGTGTGTGAAGAAGAAAGTGAAGAAGAGAATGAGGATGATAAGGGGGTAGAATTGGTTGAGTGCGGCGAAGAAGAGTTAGAAGAAGAGGGTGTGAATATGTTCTTAGTGGTATATAGGAACTTGAGCACTATGAACGTACAGGAGGAAGGAGATATGCAGCTGAGAACTTGTTTCATGCCAGATGTAGGGTGAAAGAAAAGGTGTGCTCGATGATAATAGATTCCGGAAGTTGCGCTAATGTAGTAAGCCACACGTTAGTGACTCAACTTAGTATACCTACGAGGAAACATCCCCGTCCTTATTGATTGCAGTGGTTGAGTGAATGTGGTGATTAAAGGTAGTAAGGCAGGCACTCATTAAGTTCAAGGTAGGAGCTTATCAGGATGAAATCTTGTGCGATGTAGAGCCTATGCAGGCGTGCCATTTACTATTGGGTAGGCCTTGGCAGTTTGATAGATATGTTGATCATGATGGAAGGGCCAACACTTATACAGTCAAGCTGGAGGGCAAGATTTACGTACTTAAGCCCTTAACACCGCAACAGGTTAGTGATGATTACAAACGCATGAGGGAACTGAAAGAGGCGACTAGAGCTAAGGCTCCAATGGAGCCCAAAACCGAAGCCATAACAAATGCTAGTACATCAAACCTGTCAGGTAATATTTGTGCCATGATACAACCAGGTGAGTATTTGAGAGGTAATGATAGTTCTAAACTCTTAATTTGCCTAATTCATAAGGGTGTTTACTTGAGCTCTAATGAATAAGTTTATACTAACGTTCACCCCTTGCCTAGTATTTTTAGTGATGTTTTGCAGGAATACAGGGACATGTTTCCCGAGGAGATGCCGAGTGGACTAACTCCGTTGAGGGGGATAGAACACCAAATTGACTTTGTTCCGGGGTCACAAATTCCGAACAAACCCGCATATCGAAGCAATCCACAGGATACTAAGGAGTTGCAACGACAAGTGGATGAGCTATTGAGTAAGGGGATAGTTCGAGAGAGTCTAAGTCCGTGTGCCGTACCCGTGATCTTGGTTCCAAAGAAAGACGGCACCTGGAGGATGTGTGTTGATTGACGTGCCGTCAACAAGATAACGGTAAAGTATCGTCATCCTATCCCTAGGTTAGATGACATGCTAGATGAGTTATGTGGTTCAAGTGTGTTTTCTAAGATTGATCTTAGGTCCGGTTACCACCAAATCCGTATGAAACCGGGTGATGAGTGGAAAACTGCATTCAAGACCAAGTTTGGTCTATATGAATGGTTGGTGATGCCTTTTGGTCTCTCCAACGGACCTAGTACGTTCATGCGATTAATGAATCATGTGCTTAAACCGTTTCTTAATAAGTTTGTGGTTGTCTACTTTGATGATATCCTAATTTATAGTAGAAGTTTAGATGACCATGTTGATCACCTAAGGCAAGTGTTTGAAGTATTAAGAGCTGAAAAGTTATATGTTAATTACAAGAAGTGTGCCTTTTGTGTAGAGAAAGTTGTATTTCTAGGATTTGTTGTAAGTGTTAATGGTGTTGAAGTAGATGCATCTAAGGTAGAAGCTATTAGGGACTGGCCTACTCCTTCTACTGTTTCACATGTTAGAAGTTTCCATGCACTAGCTAGTTTTTACAGACACTTTGTTAAATACTTTAGCACCATAGCAGCACCGCTCACATAGTTGGTGAGAAAAGACACGCCTTTTGTGTGGGGGGGAGCCGCAAGAGGGTGCCTTCCAAGAGTTGAAACGTAGGCTTAGTTAAGCCCCATTGTTACAATTACCTGATTTTAGTAAGGCGTTTGAAATTGAGTGTGACGCCTCAGGGGTGGGAATTGGAGGTGTTCTTATGCAAGATGGGAAGCCTATTGCCTGTTTTAGTGAGAAGTTAAAGGGGGCTGCCTTGAATTACTCTATGTACGACAAAGAGTTGTATGCCCTCGTAAGAGCTTTAGCTCATTGGCAACATTACCTATGGCCTAAGGAATTCGTAATTAGGAGTGATCACGAGTCCCTCAAACATCTTAGGGGTCAAGAGAAGCTAAATAAACGACATGCCAAGTGGGTAGAGTTCATTGAGAGTTTCCCTTACGTGATACATTACAAGAAGGGAAAGGAGAATGTAGTAGCTGACGCACTATCTAGGAAGTTTGCTTTGGCTATCATGTTAGCATCTAGATTGATGGGTTTTGAGAGTATTAAGTCTATGTATGAGCATGACCCTAAATTTAAGAGTGTGTATGATGCCATTACTAGTGGGCAGCGGATTGAGAAGTATCAGTGGCATGATGGGTACCTTTTTAAGAAGGGGAGAGTTTGT
>MCJB01002777.1:0-16854 GCA_002018475.1 Nicotiana obtusifolia | reverse complement strand
GACTTAAGGTAAAAACCTTCTATTTCAATTGGTCTCTGCATGGGCGCATCTATCACTAAAGAATTCAGACTGAATATGTTGTCGAGCCAGTGATCCTGGACTAAAATTAATTTTGTAAGGGATCATTAAAAAGTATTGGGTTCAAAATCCATTTCGGATTTAGAAGGCATATCCTTATCTACAGAATTATCTTCCTGAACTATGTTATTCCTCTTATCAATTTTTATACGTTCTACTCGTTTATCACTATCAGCAGTAGAGATTGTATGCAAAGAAGCATATCGATTTAATCTAGCTGGACCATAAATTGGTTCTACTGGAGCAATATACGATTGGGTTGAAGGCAAAGAAAGCCTTCTGTTGCCAGTAAAAGAATGCCTATAAGGCGTTAAAGACTTATTGTCTTCAAATTGAATACAAATTTGACCTTCTGGGGTCTGCGAAATATGATAATAATCATGATTAGTAATAGTATCAGCTTGTTGACTCGAAGATATTACCGAGTCTAAAATCCATGTAGAGGGGAAATTAATTTCATCCCATCTAATAGGTCTCCTAGTGGTGACCTTATATTTAGCAAAATTAGTCTCAAATATTATAGACTGATTAGACGAATCTGTCAATTTGCAACGAGGATTTAAAGTAGACAAAAATTTATAGTAAATCCTATATGATAAGCAAATAAGTTCAAATCCAGGTGCATAGTTATAACAATGCGTTTTAACATTCAGAGTTAAAGCATCTAGAATGTTAACATCTTAAAGAGATAATTGCAAATTGGGTTGTGTATTAAAATATACGGGACCATAAGCCACCGTGGATTCAATTGAACCCATCAGAGACTGTCTGAAATTCAAATTTCTAGCATCTCTTAAAGCTGCCAAGAAAGTCTCTGGTAACCCTTTAAGAGTTAATGGTTTAAAGGCAATTTGCACCATACCAATATGAACAAAATTATACTTTTGTTTATAAACATCAATATCACGATTGTGCAACAAACGAATAGTCTGTTCAAAAGAATTTAAAGCAAGAGATTGCTCTGTCGTTTTTATTAGTTGTTTAGACGACAGTTTATCAAACCATCCAAAATCATATATTTGTTTAATAGGGACTTGGGGAATGGTCCATTTGTTTAACAAATCTAAATTTTGAGGTATATCTACCTCGTCTAATCTAGTATTTTTAATACTAGAGTCTCCGGTTTCCATATCATAAAGAGATCTATGTTGAATACATACTTTCTTAGTCTCTTATTAACATAATTCCTAGGCTCTGATACCAATATTATTATTATTATTATTATTATTATTCCTATTATTACTTATTATTATTCGTTATCCGTGTTTTATGCAATCAGTTGAATAGTTTGCGTTCGGAGTAGATTTGGTAAGAAATGAGACACTTAGTCTCTTTTAAGAAGGTTTAAGTTGGAAAAGTCAACCGAATGTTGACTTATGAGCTAGGGGGCTCGGATGTGAATTCCGACGATTCGGTTAGTTTTGGGAGGTGATTTATGACTTAGGAGTGCGATCGGAATTGATTTTGGAAGTCCCATGTAGAATTAGGCTTGAACTGGTGAAGTTGGAATTTTTGGCGATTTCCGGTTGATAGGCGAGATTTTGATCCGAGGGTCGGAATGGAATTCCGAAAGTTGCTGTAGCTTCGATATGTGATTTAGGACTTGTGTGCAAAATTTCAGTTCATTCGGACGTGGTTTGGTTGGGTTTAGATCAAAAGAGCGATTGAGAAGATTTTTGAAATCCTTAGGCTTGAATCCGACGCGAATTGGTGTTGATAGGTTGTTCTGAGCGTTCCGAAGGTCGGAACAAGTTTGAATAATGTTATGAGGTAGGTTGGTATATCTGGTTGAGGTCCCAGCGGCCTCGGGTGAGTTTTTGGGTGGTTAAACGGACTATTTCATCGTTGGAAAGAAAACTTGCAGAAAAACCAGATGCCGAGAATGCGGTCGCATTTCTGAAATGCGGACCGCATATCTCTCAAAGAGATCGCAAACCCAGACAGATTTCTGGGCAAAGTTCATGTCAAAAATGCGGTAGGAAATGCGGTCGCATTTCTAACATGCGGACCGTAGATCTTACATTGAAATCGCAGATCAAGACAGTGTTTTGGGCAAATATTAACGACAAGAATGCGGTAGAGAATGCGATCGCATTCTTGAAATGCGGACCGCAAACCATGCCTCACACTGAATTGCGGTGAAGGCTAGGGTTACCTTTGCTACGGTCGCGTCAAATATGCGGACCGCATATCTGTTATGCGACAGATATGCGATTGCATTTTAACCCCGACTGATGTGTTGTGTCTCGATTTTTGACCCCTTTATAAATAGAAATCAGTGCCCATTTGCCATGCAAAACCCATTTTCTTTACCATCTAGGAGAAACATCTCCAAAACACCCTAAATCACACCAAAATCAGCCTTGAGAACATATCCAAAGAGGCTTTTGGGACAAATTCTTAAACGAGGGAATATTGACCATCTTGAACATAGTTGGAACTATAGAGCTCGGATTAAAGCGAGTTTTGAGGCAATTCTTGGAAGATTTCCAAGGGAAACATCGGGGTAAGTGTTCTCAACTCAACCTTGGTCAAATTACTCCAGTAAATCGCTATATTTAGCACTTAATTGGTGATTTAAGTTGGGAAAATTGTGGAAAACCCTTAAGCTTAGATATTAAGACTTGGAGGTCGAACTGATGTCGGAATTCGATAAATTTTGTATGGTTGAACTCGTGGGGAGATAAGGAACCCGTAGAGGTGAAAATTTCTGAATTTCGAGAAGTGGTCCTGAGGCTCGAGTTTTGCTAATTTCGGAATTTCTTAGTATTTATTGATTGTATTCGCGTGGGCTTTGTTACCCCAGCATATTGTGACATATTAGTTCCAATTTTGGATAGATTCGACGCACGCGGAGGCCAATTCGAAGGGCAAAGGCATCGCGGGCTAAGGATTTAGCCGGTTCGAGGTGAGTAGTGATTGTAAATGATGTTCTGAGGGTTTGAAACCCCGGACTGCACATCGTAGTGCTATATTGAGGTGAGGCACACGCTCGATGATGAGCGTGGGGTCGTTTACTACTGGGGATTGTGAGTTGGTCCGTCCCGATTGATGAATTTCACTACATATTTGATTGAAACTTATTTGATATCATCATGTTTTGGGCTGATTGCCATATTTGGGCTTCGTGCCGGTTATTTGAACCCTTCGGGGGTATTTATCACTGTTTCCTCACTGTTTTGATTCCATACTTAAACTCAGTTATGTTGTTTTCCACTGTTTTACAACTCATCCACTTTTACTCAGTTTTGAGATTTAAATGACATTTTTAAATGATATAAATGGGAGCGGGTGGTACGTCTACCATGAGATATGATGTAAATGGGAACGGGTGGTACGCCTACCAGGAGATATGATGTAAATGAGAACGGGTGGTACGCCTACCACGAGATATGATGTAAATGGGAACGGGTGGTACGCCTACCACAAGATATGATGTAAATGGGAACGGGTGGTACACCTAGCACAAGATATGATGTATATGGGAGCGGGTGGCACGCCGCCATGAGATATGATATTGCGCTTGGGCCGTAAGGGTCCCCTCCCGGAGTCTGTACACCCCCAGTGAGCGCGGGTACCCATTGTGATGTGAAATATAGCCCGAGGGGCTGATATTGTGATGTGAAACATAGCCCGAGGGGCGGATGTTGTACCATGTGATATGCCTGAGGGGTCGATACTGTGTTTTAAATGATACTGAGCCCGAGGGGCGATATTTTACTTTACATTATTTACCAAAAAGGATTTCATGTTTTCACCTGTTGAAAAGAGATTTGACTTGGATTTCTCACTGATTTTCTGTTGCGAACGATGTTTTAACTGCTTCATTACAGAATGCCTTGTGCTTTGTGTGGTTGCTTGCTTTCCGCCATTATTTATGATTATTACTCACTGAGTTAGAAGTACTCACATTTCTCCCTACACCATGTGTGCAGATTCAGGCGTTATTGATTCCGCTCCGAGGCATTGACTACGACTGTCTGAGCAGTGACTCAGAGACTACGAGGTAGTTGTTAGCGTTCGCAGCCCCGTATCTCTATTATCTCGTTGTTTCCACTCTCTTCAGACAATTGTACCAAATGTAGATGCTCATGACATTGTGACACCCCGGTTTGGGCTGTTGTCGGGATGGTTAGCCGCAATTCCGCGAATGATTGTTGTTAAACTATGCTTGTCTTGTTTTCTCGTTAATTAATCGCTTAAAATAAGATCTAGTTCGAATTGCCTGGCCTTGTCTTCACGAGAGGTGCCATCACGACCTGGTTCGGGAATAGGGTCGTGACATTATGTCTTTGTATGTTAAAGTGTTAGGTGAGCATATTAGTTCACTAGATTTTAAGATAGGCGAATTAATTGACTTAGTCAAGAAAATCAATCTTGATCCGTCTATTGACGTCGTGCGGACTACCGCCAGCAGATCCAGATCAAGATTGTACCCTTGTCTTCAAACAAGAATCAAAATTAGGGGATTCTACGATATGAATCTTTAGCCTTATGATTATGTAGGTAATTAGCTGTATGGTAAACCTTTTACCCTAGCAAGGCGCCTGTCAGCAACTAAGTACTGCGGTGACTTCAGACCATGTGCCTAGGATACCCCGAAGGATTCACTAGGATCTCAACGGCCTTAAACAACTCAAAATAAACGGCCTTATCACCAGACGCTAGACGCAGCCACTAAGGCAAATCGAAGTCTGTAGTAGATAGCACGACTATACCACCATCTCGGAACCAAGCTAAAAACTTACATAATATAAGTTAACTATTCATATTTAGAGTCTCTTGATTTTAATAGAGTCTAGTTCATAGTTAAATAAGAAGCTAAGAAGTAACGTATTCAACATAGATATGAATTTAGCCGGCTATAAGCTCGGCCATCGGAGGAGAAGAAGAAGAAAGAAAAATAGAATAGAAGTACCTGAAAACTGCCCTTTCAAACTTGAGCGTTATCAATTTTCTATATACAAAATTAGAAACTCAAACTTTACAAAGAACTGTCTTCTGTTCTAGAGAGAAGGCATAGCGAAACTAGAGAAAGAAAGAAAACTAAATTTTCTGATGCTTTACAATTGAGGCGAAGGCCTCTATTTAAAGAGAAGTCTTTGTACAGTATTTTTACATTAATCTACAGTACACATATCAGTGTACAGTGACTGCTATCGCTGTCTGGGTCCCACGATTATGACTTGTGGGGTCCGCCATCTTGTTGTGTTCCCACGATTATGACTTGTGGGGTCCACCATTTTATCTGTTTAATTTTTTACTTCTTTTTCCTTGAGCTTTTGTAGAAAATCTTCTACGTCTTGGATGTTAACTTCCTTTAATGATTCTTCGCTTTGCGAGTCATTAATCATATTATCTTCCTTATGAAAGGAATGTCCTGCATCGCTTTTTCATTGAAATATCCGATTTATCAGCTTCCTGTTCAATTGATCGTAACAAATTTTTGCGAACATCTTTCAAATATTCTTCGATCATCTGTTCTTTATTATTCTGCTGGAAATTAATCTTCCTAGCAATATACTTGATAGAAACATCGGCTATCNAACTATGCTTGTTTTCTTTTCTTGTTAATTAATCGCTTAAAATGAGATCTAGTTCGAATTGGCTGGCCTTGTCTTCACGAGAGGCGCCATCACGACCGGGTTCGGGAATAGGGTCGTGACATTATGTCTTTGTATGTTAAAGTGTTAGGTGACCATATTAGTTCACTAGATTTTAAGATAGGCGAATTAATTGACTTAGTCAAGAAAATCAATCTTGATCCGTCTATTGACGTCGTGCGGACTACCGCCAGCAGATCCAGATCCTGGTCATTTATTGCAATAAATGACCAGGATCTGGATCTGCTGGCGGTAGTCTGCACGGCGTCAATAGACCGATCAAGATTGTACCCTTGTCTTCAAACAAGAATCAAAATTAAGGGATTCTACGATATGAATCTTTAGCCTTATATTATGTAGGTAATTAGCTGTATGGTAAACCTTTTACCCTAGCAAGGCGCCTGTCAGCAACTAAGTACTGCGGTGACTTCAGACCATGTGCCTAGGATACCCCGAAGGATTCACTAGGATCTCAACAGCCTTAAACAACTCAGAATAAACGGCCTTATCACCAGACGCTAGACGCAGCCACTAAGGCAAATCGAAGTCTGAAGAAGATAGCACGACTATACCACCATCTCGGAACCAAGCTAAAAACTTACATAATATAAGTTAACTATTCATATTTAGAGTCTCTTGATTTTAATAGAGTCTAGTTCATAGTTAAATAAGAAGCTAAGAAGTAACGTATTCAACATAGATATGGATTTAGCCGGCTATAAGCTCGGCCATCGGAGGAGAAGAAGAAGAAAGAAAAACAGAATAGAAGTACCTGAAAACTGCCCTTTCAAACTTGAGCGTTATCAGTTTTCTATATACAAAATTAGAAACTCAAACTTTACAAAGAACTGTCTTCTGTTCTAGAGAGAAGGCAGAGCGAAACTAGAGAAAGAAAGAAAACTAAAATTTCTGATGCTTTACAATTGAGGCGAAGGCCTCTATTTAAAGAGAAGTCTTTGTACAGTATTTTTACATTAATCTACAGTACACATATCAGTGTACAGTGACTGCTATCGCTGTCTGGGTCCCACGATTATGACTTGTGGGGTCCGCCATCTTACCATTTTATCTGTTTAATTTTTTACTTCTTTTTCCTTGAGCTTTTGTAGAAAATCTTCTACGTCTTGGATGTTAACTTCCTTTAATGATTCTTCGCTTTGCGAGTCATTAATCATATTATCTTCCTTATGAAAGGAATGTCCTGCATCGCTTTTTCATTGAAATATCCGATTTATCAGCTTCCTGTTCAATTGATCGTAACAAATTTTTGCGAACATCTTTCAAATATTCTTCGATCATCTGTTCTTTATTATTCTGCTGGAAATTAATCTTCCTAGCAATATACTTGATAGAAACATCGGCTTTCATAGCTTCCTTGGCTTTCTCCTTGTACGATTTGATTGCTTTTTTGATATTATAAACCGTTTCTTGACCGTGCATTTTATCAGTCTTGGATCTATTCTCATCATTTTATCCCAAAAATTATTGAAATAAATCCGATATAAGCAAGGAATATCTTCATCAGTAAAACCAACTTCAGCGAACCATTTATGAATCCATGGAATAGAAAATTCCAAAAAGAAATAAATTTGACCCATTTTCTCAGGCCAACATACATGTTCTTGCCGATATAAAGTGTCCATATATGGGGATAATTGTAACCATTCATCATATAATTTCTTGTATAACGCCGGTAATATATCAGTTGTTGGTCCGTGGTATGAGCACCAATTTAGGAACCAATTGGGTATGTTTCCAGAGAATATTCTGGACATACTTTTATGAACCAAGTATGTCTATGTCTATCATTATTGTAGTATAGAACATCAGAGAAGGCTTGGATATAATCCCAATAAGTATAATTGAAATGTTTGTTGTCAAGTATAACCTGACGTTCCTTCATTGTGGAGGTTCCCCATTCTTCAGCAGATATAATCAGCTTTATAATCAATTTAGAAAAATTATAAGTATTTATTTTAGGGGTATGACCGTGAAAGTGCTGAATCTCAGCACTGCCTGAACTTATCAGAATACTCTCGTAATATGAACGAGTTTTGTATGATTTTCCTGGGAAGTATAACTTCTCAATTAAATACCTTTGGAGTATCTTCCAAGGTTTATTTCCACTATAAATCGTGGTTTTCTAAAGGAAATATCATTTCCTTTTTCATCACCTTTTCATAACTCTTGATATCATCAGAGTTTTCGACTGCCATGGCCGCATAAGTATCACCTTGGGGTGTTTTCTGTGAGGCTAAATAAGCATGTATTTGTTCGTATAACGGGTAATTCTTTGGAATATCTTCCACATTGATTGAGCTAGAGGAAGATTCTCCTCTTTCATGTGAAATCTTCTCATTGGTAAGTAACTTTCCACCCCTTTGTATAACGGGGATGGGAGTAGTATAACTACTTCTTCCACCACGACCTCGATAGTTGCCATAGTTTCCTCTTCCTCTTCCCCTATCAGAGGAAGATCTTGATGGTCATTGTTGGCTCATCCTGCACAAAATTATATTAGTCATTTAAATATTCTCGTGATAGAAAATCAGGAAGAGAATTATCAATTCCCTTTTTATATTCGATATCGAAATCAAATGGTGCTAGTTATGCTTGCCACCTAGCAAATACTATTTTAGAGGCATCATGTTTAAAATATTTATTAAACATAAATTTAACCGCCTGGGCATCAGTTCTTATCAAGAACTTTTGGTTATATAAATCATCCTGAAATTTTAAAACTCACTTAACAATAGTAAGCATTTCATGAGCCACAGTAGCATATTTCTTCTGGGCCTCGGTCCATTTACCTGAGTGGCACCTTATCAGATACTCTTTCCTGTCATGAGGGTTAATTTGTTTTAAAATACCCCCAAAGCCGATATTAGAAGCGTCAGTTTCTATAATCTTCTTCCATAATGGATTAGTCAAGGCTAAACATGGAAGGGTAACGACTTTCTTCTTCGCCTGTTTAACAATCTCAGTGTGACTATCAGTCCAAGGAGATTAATAATCCTTTTTTAATCTATTATATAAATGAGCAAAATCTCGAGACATATTTTTATAAAAAGGAGATATATAATTTAAGCTGCCAAGAAATCTCCAAAGTTGAGTTTTATCAGTAATTACATCAGGAAATTTTGATGCAAAATCTATAGCCCGCTGAATAGGCGTGATTTTATCCTGGCAAATATGATGACCAAGAAAACGAATATTAGTTTGAAATAAACTCATTTTTGGTTTTGACATAACTAAACCATTTTGACTGACAATTTTCTTAAAAATGTCCAAATGCTTATAATGCAATTCTAGAGTTTTTGAGTAAACAAGAATATCATGTATATAAACAATAATAAAATCCATATAAGAATTAAAAATATCATTCATAATTTTTTTAAATTCTGAAGGCGCGTTTTTCAAACCAAAGGGCATCACATTCCATTGATATTGCCCAAAAGGAACATTAAAAGCAGTTTTATATGTACGTTCCTTAAATAACTGAATCTGCCAATATCCTGATTTTAAATCAAATTTGGAAAATATATTGGCATCATATAATCTAGAAAGTAGATCCTTTTTATTAGGGATCGGGTAACTAATCCATTTTAAAACCTTATTTAAAGGCTTGTAATTTATAACTAATCTAGGAATTCCTCATTCCTTTTCAGCAGCATTATTAAAATAAAAAGCTGTACACGACCAAGGTGATCGAGAAGGTTTTATTAGACCTTTCTGCAATAGACTGTCAATTTTCTTTTTGCAAAACTCTACTAATTCAGAGTTCATTTGGCAGGGTCTCCATTTCGTCTGAATATTTTCTTCAGAAAAAGAGTCTTCATATGGGAGTGAGACCACATGCTTTTTTCTTTCCCAAAAAGCACTTGGATGGTCAGCACAAATAGAAATAGCAAATTGTTCAGAGATCAATTTGATCTTTTTCTGAACTTTAGCTGAATTTAATGTATCAGCTATTGACATGCTGTAAATTTCATACTGCAAGTATTTCATATGACTATGCTTCATATTAATCAAAGCATTGATATCACGCGTAGCTGGGTCAGTAATGAAACTAAAAGAGATTTTTCTGTTGTTGTAAACAGTATCAAATCCCTTTTCATCTACCCTGTAAATGGGTAAATAACCCTTACAAAGGGCGTTCCTAGTATAATAGGAGGGTATAATTGGTCCTTTACTAGTATGAAGAAATGAGGAATACTAACCTTTTGCTGACAAACATAAGCATTAGGTAATTTGTATTATATCTTCATCTTATCACCAGATGCAGACTTGACATTATGAGAAGTCTTATGAAAATACCGGGTTGGAATTAAACCTTCTTGAATACAAGAAATATCAGCACCGCTATCTATCAAAGCAGTTTCAGTTACGGAAAAATCATTATCAATCAAAATAGTACATTTTACATACCATTTATGAGCAGTAACCAATTGCATTATTCCAAGGAGCATATCATGTTTAGGATTTAAAACAATCTGTTTAGAAAATTCAGAAATTTCTTCAGAATCATTTTCAGGTAGCAAAATCCCTTTTTTCTTGTTATCAATAAGTAGTTCTTTTGAAGAAAAATTTTCTATCTGAGTAACTCGGTGATCTAAAATCATCTGATTTTGTTTTAAAGATTTAATCTCATTTTTCAATTTTTCTACTTCAATTTTTAAATCATCTATTGAAGAATTATAACTGGAAATCTTTGGCTCATTTTTTACTAAAAGTCTTCTTTGAACTTCTGCAAAAGAATAAGGAGCTTCATCAAGTATATCACGTTTCTTTTGAAATTGCTTTTCTGCCGAATTTGAAGAAGTGGAAGCCATGCTAATAATCTTTTCTCGAAGAATATTATCAGTGACTTCCTTTAATAATTCTAAAATATTATCAGAAGTAAGAGGTTTGATATCAAAATCTTGAAATTGAGATTGCAGTTTATAAAAATTCATGGTATCACAAGAACAATTGTTTTGATATGACCTTAAGAATCTGGTCTCTATATTTATCATCTAATTCTAGTGCTAAAGCTTTCAGCTTATCCTTTTTACGATTTGGGGCTATATGGCCAAATCTACCACATTTGTAGCACTTAATGTCTTTCAAATCTTTCTTCGATCTGTTCTTAACAAATCGATTTTCTTTACGAAATTTCTTTCGTGTCTCCTGCTTATCCTTCGTCCTATAACGATATTTCTTACCCTTTCTATGGTAAGTTTTTCCTGTAATATCTCTACGCTTTTTTCTATGAGAAGATATTTCTCCCATGCCAAATTATTGGCAAAAATCTCCTAACTGAGTTCTTAGCCTTTGCTTCTTAATTTGCTGCTTTAGTTTCAGCTCATTGCAAAGGTTAAGACCTTCTTGGGTGCAAACTCCTATCAGTTTACCATAAGTATAGGTATTATAAGGAATTTGAGCGGTATTACCTCTAAGAGTTTTTCTTACTCTTTCTGCAAATAAATAAGGCAATCCATCTATAAAATTTGCCTTCCAATGGTCAGCATTACTTTCGGGTAAATCCATAATCCTACTGAGGAAGGTGTCTTTATATCACCTAAACTCACCTAAGTGTTTACACTTAAGGCTATTTAACATAGTACGAATATTTTCGTACATATTGGTAAATCTACCGCTAAAATGTTCTATGATGGTTAGAACTAAAGTATAAACAGCATCTGACCTATTTGGTAAAAGAGGTCGTCCTATATTATCAAATCCAGGCTTTGCTGTAGTAGCTTCCGTAATAGCTGTTTTATCAGCTATTGATAAGAAATTGTCCTACCAACCTCTTATCTGACCAGTAAATCCTGCAATAATCATTCTGCATATAATCTGATCAGTATTCCTTTCACTAATGGCTTTACAAATAGTGGAATACATAATCATTCTATGGACTAAAATGCTAATCTGTCTATCAGTCAGTCCATCTAAATTCCATTCATAAATGGCATCTCCGCTATAACTGGTGTTAGTCTGGTTCCAGTCCCTTTCTTCCAACAATACATCCTGAGGAGTAGGTCTAGGGTAATAATAGGTATTTAGTGGAGGTTTAGCAGCGTATTTGCTACTACCGTATCTATTATCTATTTCTCTAAATAACTTCCTTATGGTCTTTGGAAGAATCTAAGATATTCTCAGAAAATTCAGAAGCCATCTCTAAGGGTTTTAGATCTAGACTGGCTAACTTATCGTTAACTAGTTTCTCTAAGTCAGCTTTAGACTTAAGGTGAAAACCTTCTATTTCAACTGGTCTCTGCATGGGCGTATCTATCACTGTTTTGCTTGAGGAAGCATTTGAATCAGGTATAACCTTAGTAGACCTGACTATCATTGAGGTAGTTTCCTTCGGAGAACTAATTTTCTTGACTAAGTCAATTAATTCGCCTATATTAGAATCTAGTGAACTAATATGCTCACCTAACACTTTAACATACAAAAAGCGTCAGTTTCTATAATCTTCTTCCATAATGGATTAGCCAAGGCTAAACATGGAAGGGTAGCGACTTTCTTCTTCGCCTGTTTAACAATCTCAATGTGACTATCAGTCCAAGGAGATTTATAATCCTTTTTTAATCTATCATATAAAGGAGCAAGATCTCGAGACATATTTTTATAAAAAGGAGATATATAATTTAAGCTGCCAAGAAATCTCCGAAGCTGAGTTTTATCAGTAATTACATCAGGATATTTTGATGCAAAATCTATAGCCCGCTGAATAGGCGTGATTTTACCCTGGCAAATATGATGACCAAGAAAACGAATATTAGTTTAAAATAAACTCATTTTTGGTTTTGATATAACTAAACCATTTGAATGACAATTTTCTTAAAAATGTCCAAATGCTTATAATGCAATTCTAGAGTTTTTGAGTAAAAAAGAATATCATCTATATAAACAATAATAAAATCCATATAAGGATTAAAAATATCATTCATAATTTTTTGAAATTCTGAAGGCACGTTTTTTCAAACCAAAGGGCATCACATTCCATTCATATTGCCCAAAAGGGCATCATATCTATGTTGAATACGTTACTTCTTAGCTCCTTATTTAACTATGAACTAGACTCTATTAAAATCAAGAGACTCTAAATATGAATAGTTAACTTATATTATGTAAGTTTTTAGCTTGGTTCCGAGATTATGGTACAGTCGTGCTATCTACTGCAGACTTCGATTTGCTTTAGTGGCTACGTCTAGCATCTGGTGATAAGGCCGTTTATTTTGAGTTGTTTAAGGCCGTTGAGATCCCAGTGAATCCTTCGGGGTATCCTAGACAGATGGTCTGAAGTCATCGCAGTACTTAGTTGCTGACAAGCCCCTTGCTCGGGTAAAAGGTTACTATCATTTGTAATTTAATCATTCACATATTTAGTGGCGTAAAATGCATACTAGCTTTTTTTTCTTTTTCATAGTGAATTTAAATTGTTATTGATAGAATATTATTTAATTTTAATTTTATTTCTAATATAATTTGTATCTTAATCTTCCATATTTTTAATAAGTGAATATAATTGTATTTAGATATGAATCCGGGTAAACTTAATCTTCAGATTTTGTATCTATCTCCCTCCACTCAAGTAATATACTTTCCATCCCTACTTCTTCTAATAACAACGAATCTTTCTTTCATTTATTTATTAATTCTTCAAGCATTAGTTTACTAAAATATATATATTTGGTAACAATCAATTTAGCGTAATCCATATTTATATTTATCGATATTATTATAAAAGTGGAACCACAAAAGTTAAAAGTTGAATTATTAAAATGACCTTCTAATTAACTTAATTATTCTATTTAAAAAATGAAATAAAAAGAGGAAGAAATTAATATTTTTAAAGTGTCTTTTTAGAAAAAGTTGTGTCCTTTCATTTATGATGGGGTCTAATTCCGTTAACAATAAATGCTTCCCTTTCACGAAGGCTCATCACTATAATTTTGATTTATCTTTGTTAAAAATCTTGTGATACAGATTGCGTCTCAATATTTTCTCCGAAATCAAAGAACTTCTCAAGGATTGCCATGACTTATTCTGTTCATGTTCAAGGCAGATGCTGCTTACGAGCCGTTATGTCACGACCCAAAAGTTAAGCTAATCGTGATGGCACCTAATTCAATCCGTTAGGTAAGTTAAAAAATAGTTAACGCAATTTAATTAGATAACAAGTCATGAACGTCTAAAACTTAGAGTTTACAAGATTGGTACGAAATAAATATATCATCTGTTCGAAATATACAGAAACATATTTACAATCTAAAGCTACCACGGATAAGTGGCAGTTATAACCGGAACGCAGATACATCTTCAATACCAGCTTCCGTAATACACAGCAACATCAGCTTCGAGATCTGCACGCAAGGTGCAGAAGTGTAATATGAGTATATGTACTCAATAAGTAACAAAACTAACCTTAGGTTGAAAGCAGTGACGAGCTCGAAAAACGGTCAGAGTCCAACGCTATTAGCCAATAACAACTCATAATAATATAATGAAAGCAGTAAAAGTAATAATTCAAAAGATATTATGCTTAACTTGCTCACAGTTACGGAGAGTAGACATGCTTTCCAGGTATAACAGTAAAGTTCAAATCTTGCTACTAAAAATCAACTGAACATGAGTTTATCAAAAGAACTGTATTCTCAACTCACAATACTAGATAAGAATTTTTTTTTACCAATTAGCATAAGGAAAGTACATCTATATGCCTACATGTCAATATACATGTCAAGTCATCAATTATCATATACCATCTAGCAAGAGGAATATACGTCTCTATGCCTACATGTCAAATCATGAATGTCACAGTACAGTCTAGCATGAGGAAAATGCATCTCTATGCCTACATGCCAAGTATGCATGTCAAATGCGATGACCCGATAGGTCATTTTGAGTACTAGCCCTTATTTTCATATTCCGATACCTTTGTTAGCTCCATTTATATTTCTGGATTTGAGTGTGCAATCCATGCCTTTTTTCGAAAAAAATTTATGTGAAAATTTGAAGAAAACATGATTTTTGATTTTGAAAATAACTTGAGTTGACTACGGTCAACATTTTGTGTAAACAACCCCGGGTCAGTATTTTGACGATCATGGTAGGTCTGTGTCGTGATTTTGGACTTGCACGTATGCCCCGAATTAAATTCGAAAGTCCCTAACTTGATTTGACGTGTTTTGTCAAAAATTAGTAACTTGAAGGTTTAAAGATTATTAGGTTTGACCGTAGGTTGACTTTATGTTTACCGGGTTCGTATTTCGGTTTCAGGACTTGGTATATATTTATTTTGCTATTTGAATCTTATCTATAAAATTTGGTGCAAATCGGAATTGGGATGATAGAATTCAGACACTCGGTTGTGATTTTACAAGTTCTTAAGTTTTTTTTTGAAATTTCATGCATTTTGATGTCCGGTTCGTAGTTCTAGGTGTTATTTTGGTGTTTTGATCGCGCGAGCAAGTTCGTATGATATTATTACACTTGTGTGTATGTTTGGTTTGGAGCCCGAGGGACTCGGGTGAGTTTCGGATAGGCTACTGACCATTTTGAACTTAAAAATTTCTGGTTTCAGCTGTCTGCTGATGTCTAATATTTTGTGCTTCGCGATCGGCGAAGCGGAAAATGGGACTGGGGTGGAATCGGTCTTCACAAACGCAAGGACATTGTCATGGATGCGAAGTAGTGGAGGGCTTACCCTTCGCGAACACGTCCGTCCACTCGTGAACGCGTAGGGTTATGGGGATCTGGGAGGGATCTGTCCGATACTCTTCGCGAACGCGATCCTTGGCTTGCGAATGCAAAGGCTGGTGGAGTAAGCCTCCGCGAACGTGAAGGCCTTTGGCCGCTGATGCTTTGCGAATGCGTCAGGTGCTTCGCGAACGCAAAGAACACCTGACGCCCAGAGATTTAATCGCTCTAAAATCGGATTATCTTTATTTTTCACTATTTTCAAATTTGAGCTCGGCCTAGAGGCGATTTGGAAGAGGTTTTTCATCCCAACTTCATAGGTTAGCAGATTTAAACCTGATTCATTATATTTTCATAAACACCCATTGATTTTATCCTTTAATTTATATTTTTTTTCATGGTAGAAATTAGGGATTTAGGTATAAATTAGAAATTTTGAGAAATTGAGATTTAGAACTCAAATTGGGGTCGGATTTCAAAATTAATTACATAACCGGGCTTGGGCGAATGGGTAATTGAGTTTTGACCCGAATCTCGGATTTTGACCAAGTGGGCCCGGGGTTGACTTTTATTGACTTTTTCCAAAATTATTAAAGATTGAATATTTTTCACTCGTGGGTAGTTTCTAAAGCCTATTTTGAATTATTTTAACCATATTTGACTAGATTTGATTGGTTTGGAGGCTAATTCTAGAGGAAAAGCCGCGGTTGAGCATTGATTTGATTGCGGAGTGAAGTAAGTGTCGTGATTAACCTTGACTTGAGGGATTAGGACTTGTTGGTCTATTTGCTACGTGTATTATGTGTGGGAATGACGTATATGTGAGGTGACGAGTACATATGCGTTGTTATTGGGTTAAAGCATGCATGTGAGAATGGTTTTGTTGTCCTAAGTTGTTTATTCGACTTTATTTTCCATGCTTAGGCTAGGTTATTACTTTTATTTATTCGTCACATATTTGTTGTTTATTTTGAAGATGTTGGAAATTTTTGAAAGTTGAGCTTGTTATCATGGCACTATAATTGAAGTGAAATTGTTTTCCGTCTTGCATTTATTATTTGGATTTGTATTGTTGCTTGGTGAGGAAGAATCAAAAGCACGAAGGGCTTGCCGTGCCTTATTTGCATTCATGATCATATATTAAGAGATTGTGAGGATTAAAGCACGAAGGGTGATGCCATGCCGGAGAGTAAAAGCATGAAGGGTAATGCTGTGCTATTCTATTCATGATATTACATGGTGAGGACGAGAGTAAAAACACAAAGGGTGATGCGTGCCATATATATTTCATTGGCTTTGGTGATTTACTTGGTTATACTGTTGCTTATTTCGAAAGCTGCTATTTGGTGATTTCGTACTTGCCGTTTTCATGATATTACCCCTTTCGCATGTCCCCTCTCGGTTAATATCTTATCATTTTACTTGTTATTTTATATATATATATATATATATATATATATATATATATATATATATATAT
>MCJB01002775.1:0-12363 GCA_002018475.1 Nicotiana obtusifolia | reverse complement strand
TAACCACTATATCATCAACATAAACCAGCACAAACACAGAGACACCAGCCCGGTCGAAGAGAAACAACGAGGTATAAGCCCTAGAATTCCGAAACCCCTGTGCTAACAAAAACTGTCTCAACTCTGAATACCAAGCCCTGGGAGCCTGCTTAAGGCCATAGATAGCCTTATGCAGCTTACACACATAGTGCGGATGATCAGTGTCAACAAATCCCTGAGGCTGAGCCATGTATACATCCTCATAAAGACGACCCTGTAAAAATGCATTGTTGACATCCAACTGCCTGAGAGACCAGCCTCGAGAGACTGCCAAGGTAAAAACCAAGCGAATGGTGGTTGGCTTAACAACCGGACTAAAAGTCTCCTGATAGTCAATACCAGGGTGCTGATGAAAGCCCTTGGCAACTAACCTAGCCTTATACCGATCAACACTTCCATCAGAAAGATACTTAGTCCAGTAAACCCACTTGCAGCCGACTAAGTTCTGAATACCATCAGGATGGATCAACTCCCATGTACCATTGTGCACAAGCGCCTCAAACTCCTCAGACATGGCAGCCCGCCATTTCGGATCCTTCAAGGCTTGAGTGGCAGTAGAAGGCTCAAGAGAAGGATGAAGCTGAGCTGTGAGGGAGAGTTTTTGGATAGGCTTGCGGATATTGTTTTTGGCACAGGTGGTCATAGGATGGGTGGACAGAGAAGATGGTGGCGGTGGTGGCGGAGGTGGAGACTGTGGCGGGGTGGATGCTGGGGAAGAAGAGGCGGTGGATGGGGGAGACTGAACCGGAGAGGTAACAGTCTGAGAAACAACAGGAGGAAGAACATAGTGCGAGGGGCACCATGTGTCAGTAGTAGAGGGCGTAGGTCGTGGTGCAGTGGACATGAGAGAGGAGTAAGGGAAGACCGACTCATCAAACTGTACATGACGAGAGACATAAAGTCTGGAGGTAGTGGGGTCAAGGCAAAGATATGCACTCTGGGTTGTTGAATAGCCCAAAAAGACACAAGGGATAGAGCGTGGATCCAGCTTGTGAGTGGAGTAGGGACGAAGCCAAGGATAGCATAAACTCCCGAAAACACGGAGCCTGGAGTAGTTAGGCGACTGGTGGAAAAGACAGGTGAACGGNCAAGAAAATAGGACAGAGTACCAAGGTCCTTGATAGAGAAACGACGTGCCAACTCAGCTAGAAAACGATCAACTGTACCCGGATCAGACCCAGTAACCACTATATCATCAACATAAACCAGCACAAACACAGAGACACCAGCCCGGTCGAAGAGAAACAACGAGGTATCAGCCCTGGAATTCCGAAACCCCTGTACCAACAAAAACTGGCTCAACTCTGAATACCAAGCCCTGGGAGCCTGCTTAAGGCCATATATAGCCTTATGCAGCTTACACACATAGTGCGGATGATCAGTGTCAACAAATCCCTGAGGCTGAGCCATATACACATCCTCATAAAGACGACCCTATAGAAATACATTGTTGACATCCAACTGCCTGAGAGACCAGCCTCGAGAGACTGCCAAGGTAAAAACCAAGCGAATGGTGGTTGGCTTAACAACCGGACTAAAAGTCTCCTGATAGTCAATACCAGGGTGCTGATGAAAGCCCTTGGCAACTAACCTAGCCTTATACCGATCAACACTTCCATCAGAAAGATACTTAGTCCAGTAAACCCACTTGCAGCCGACTAAGTTCTGAATACCATCAGGATGGATCAACTCCCATGTACCATTGTGCACAAGCGCCTCAAACTCCTCAGACATGGCAGCCCGCCATTTCGGATCCTTCAAGGCTTGAGTGGCAGTAGAAGGCTCAAGAGAAGGATGAAGCTGAGCTGTGAGGGAGAGTTTTTGGATAGGCTTGCGGATATTGTTTTTGGCACAGGTGGTCATAGGATGGGTGGACAGAGAAGATGGTGGCGGTGGTGGCGGAGGTGGAGACTGTGGCGGGGTGGATGCTGGGGAAGAAGAGGCGGTGGATGGGGGAGACTGAACCGGAGAGGTAACAGTCTGAGAAACAACAGGAGGAAGAACATAGTGCGAGGGGCACCATGTGTCAGTAGTAGAGGGCGTAGGTCGTGGTGCAGTGGACATGAGAGAGGAGTAAGGGAAGACCGACTCATCAAACTGTACATGACGAGAGACATAAAGTCTGGAGGTAGTGGGGTCAAGGCAAAGATATGCACTCTGGGTTGTTGAATAGCCCAAAAAGACACAAGGGATAGAGCGTGGATCCAGCTTGTGAGTGGAGTAGGGACGAAGCCAAGGATAGCATAAACTCCCGAAAACACGGAGCCTGGAGTAGTTAGGCGACTGGTGGAAAAGACAGGTGAACGGAGAAGACATATGTAGAGTAGGAGTTGGAAGGCGGTTTATGAGGTACACAGCGGTCTCAAAAGCATAAGGCCAAAAATACAAGGGTAGGGAAGCATGGAAGAGGAGAGCAAGTCCAGTTTCGACAATTTGTCGATGGCGGTGCTCACTGAAACCATTATGTTCGGGTGTGTGGGGAGGGGTAGTAAGATGGGTAATGCCAGAGGTGGCAAGGTGAGAGGACAAGGCAATATACTCGCCCCCATTATCTGAGTAAAGGCACTTAATTTTAAGTTGAAAATAATTTTCAACCAGTGCTTGAAACGTAACAAAAATGGATCGCACATCAGACTTATGCCGCATCAGATACAGCTACATATAATGAGTAAAATGGTCAACAAACAGCACATAATAACGAAAATTTTCACTCGATGAAACAGGAGATGTCCATACATCAGAGAAAATGTACTCTAACGGTCTAGTGGAAATAATGGAAGAATCATAAAAAAGTAACTTATGACTTTTGCTGCAACTACAGGCAGTGCAGCTATTATTAAGTGCGAAGCTAGAATAAGGCAACTGATAATGCGATAAAATGTGACGAGAGATG
Organism: Nicotiana obtusifolia; assembly: GCA_002018475.1. Classification (NCBI taxonomy): domain Eukaryota; kingdom Viridiplantae; phylum Streptophyta; class Magnoliopsida; order Solanales; family Solanaceae; genus Nicotiana; species Nicotiana obtusifolia. The sequence goes on along the minus strand of MCJB01002775.1, from coordinate 9,431 downwards.
GCAGATGCCGGATGACCAAGGCGAGAATACCAGACAGTGTGGGGAGGATGAGCATCCGAGAAGTAAACACAGGTAGAGGGGCTAGATGAGGGCCACACATAGGTGCCGTCTCTAGTGCATCCCGCCAGAAGGTGAGTCCCCGAACTGCCATCCTTTACAACAAAACCAAAGGAAGTAAATTCAACTGCCACATCATTAGACTTACATAACTGGAAGACGGAAAGCAAGTTTTTTTCATATTAGGAACATGCAATATGTTATGTAAATGAAGAGAACGATGTGAGGCAGGGAGAGTGGTCGAACCAGTATGAGTGATAGGAAGCGCGCTCCCATATCCAATGTAGACAGAGTCAGTGTGCGGAAAAGGTTGGTGGAGGGAAAGGTTTGCTAGGTCGGTGGAGATATGGTGAGTGGCGCCACTATCAAGAAGCCATGAAGGACCCGGTGCGGGAACAGAACTGCCATATGTCGGACCTTGTGCATGAAAAGCCTGAAAACCGGCCTCAGGTGGAGGCATATAGGAGGACCCATAGGCAGCTGAAGAATAACCAGAATATGGAGCATAACCAGCAAGCATAGAAGCAGCATAGTGGGCAGCCGGCTGTGGGAACGACTGCCAAGGTGGAGGCTGCCATGGACGTGGTGCAGGCTGGCGGGGAGATGTGGCAGGAGGCGCTGCAGGAGGTGCTGGAGGCAGCGGGCGAGGGGCAGCAGGTTGAGGTGGGAGGTGCTGGAGCATCCATCCATGAGTAGGACAATCCCGCAGCGGGTGTACTTGGATGCCGCAAGCCTGGCAGTGGCCACGGTACGGCTTTCGGTGCCTGCGAGAGCCCGAGGAGGAGGCAGCAACTAGCGGGGCTGATTGGGCAGGTATGGCCGAGGGAAGTGCCGGAGCAGCCGCCACTAATGCCGAGACAGGGTGAGACGAAAATGTCAAGGACCCCAATGGCTTAAGTTTCAACTCTTCATGTAACAACTTTTCTTGCAAAGCATCAACAGTAATAGGTGTATCTCGGGCATTTACAGAATCCACAACATGTTTATAAATAGGATCCAAACCATCCAAGATTTTATCAAGTAAATCTTCCAAATCAAGAGGCTTTCCCAATAATGATAATTCATCCTTGATTGTACGAATTGCATGAAAATATTGTGTGATTAAGGATGTGCCTTGAATAGTATTTTTGAGACGAGCACGAACCTCTTTGATGTGACTTCGAGAAGGAGCGGCATACGTGGTCTCCAAGATGTCGTATGCCGCCTTCGAGGTGGTCGCCGGATTCACCAAGGAGGTGACTTCTTCCACAAGGCTTCCAAGAATGGAAGATAGTAACAACTTGTCTTGGCGGTACCAAGAGAGAAAAGTCGGATTGGGGGTGGAGGACCCGGAACCGGCAACAGTGGTGGCAGCCGTGGTTAGAGTAGTGGCCGGCGCCGGTTTCGTCCCATCAATCCAACCAATGAGACCAAAACCATGAAAAAGGCTATCTACTTGCTTCTTCCACCCCATGTAGTTGGATCCATAGAGTTTTGCACCCGGGATCGTGACAGAGATGAGTGGTGTGTTAGGGTCATAAGGGTTGGGGAGGAATTGGGGGGGAACGGCGGCGTCAGCCATTGAAAAGGAGAAGAAGACAGCGGCGGTGCTAGGTGGAGGGGGGCGGCGGCGCTAGGTTTAGGGGTATGTAAGCCCTAGGATCAAGGCTCATAATGATACCATGTAGAACAATTATTTTTGGTAGAATAAATAATTTCATTCCACTGGATGTATTTATATAATAATTACAAAGGGGAGATAACATAAAATATAAAGAACTCTACGCTAAGTACATAACATAAAATATAAAGAACTCTACTCTAAGTAGACATCTAGTCTATACTATGCAAACTATTGTGTTGTGATGTTCTTAGCATGCTACGGTTCAATACAAAAATTTAACATTATATTGACGTAATTAAATCCTTTCTTGTTGCATAATTATTACTCGAATTGAACTAGCCAATCAATAAGATTTGAAGATATTTCACTATTCAATATTGACAGCCATTAAAAAATTTCGAGACTTTGAATTCGAATTTTCTAAGATTCTTTTTTTGGATTGGGTGTTGTTATAAACGATGGAGAATATTCTTTGGAGTTTATATCTCAATTTTGATGATATTTGGTGAAAATTAAACTTAGTTTTGACTGGATTTTCAGATTGGTATTCGAAGAGGAAGAAGAACACTTGACATACTTATAGTTGTATGAAATTTACATTTAAGTTGTATTCTTTTGCACTTGTATTATTTTTGTATGAATATTATATGAAATCTATAAATAAGTTGTAAATAAATTGCCTTGGTCATGCTGCCTGTTGTGTTCTTGTTTAAATTTCCTTTTCTTCCTCTAAACAATCCAACGGCAAAGCTTTATAACATAGATAAAGTAAATGTAATACAAAATCATCTCAATGCGGTGTGATTTTGTGATTAATTGAAAAAATTCAAAGCCAAAAATTATAGTGAAAAATGATAGGGTTCAATTCAACTACTTTGAAGGTTATTTTTATTTTTACATACAAAATGTAGAAACCTTTTTCTGATGGGCTTTGGTTGAGAAGAATCTTTTGAAAAATTTAAGAAGCTTATCGAAATATTTTTTCAACACCTTTTAAACGAATACTAAAGAGTGGCAAACTACAGAAAACAAAACTTATATGTTTCTACCCCGATATCAATTCTTACATTAGGATCGATTAAATATATTTAAAAAGTTAAAGCGAGTATAGGAATATGGTGATTACAACTTTTATTTTACAAACTCGTTTTTCCACTTTCTGCTAGGCATTACCGCTAGTAACAGACTTACAGTTGCCTGCAAATCTGCCGTATTGAGATGAACAGATGAATAAGAAACTAGAGGTGGGAAGCGACAGAAGAAAAGGGTAAAAGGAGAGTAGAGAAAACAGAAAAAATTAATGTAATTAAGTGAAAACACTGATTATGGTTTCAGTCTTTTAAGGGGAATGTATATAATTTATAAAAAAAAAACCCAATTAATTCTGGTAAATAGAAAACTTTAGTTAAAACGAATAAATAAGTTTGTATATAGTATATATAAGAAAAGATTTTCTATTGAGGTTAATTTTATCAGAAATATGTGACTCACCCTTACATAACGTATTAAATATTTAATTATCTTTTTTGGAGTCTATATATTAGAGGTTAAACACCGTTGTTTTACTTAGAGGCGAAGTCAAAATTTTAAACTTATAGGTTCGAGATTCTCATTGTTTTAAGTTACTGAGTTTTATTGGCGAAACCGACTCCCAACACTCTACTCTGACCCTGGCTTTACTATAACCGATAGAAATTAATTGTCTGTCCATAACTTCTTTTTCCTTTTAGGATCAACAATGTGAAACAACTTTTTAAACCATGCTATCACTGTGATAATTTCTGATAATAATAAAATATTATTATGCCAATGTAATATAACATCATATAATACAGCGTAACATAATGTACTCATACTAAACTCCTATTACTTTTGCTATTTTCTTGCCTCACTACTCACTAGTCACTATAGCATATGCATTTTGGCATAAGTTCCCCATTTCGTTAACAAGGAATATGACGTGTATCACACAAAAAGGGAATCCTCAACTTTTTCTCTAAAAGAAAAAACGTTGTGGCTAACAAGACACATCAAAACGTCATTATTTATAACAAGACTAACTGATTAAACATCACCAATTATGTACGCTGAGGAGCAGAAAATTATAACGAGCAATTAACATTAAAGGATTGGCTTTGCTAGGAATATAGTAGCTTTGCAGTTTCCCCTAGCATAACAAGATAGGATTACTGCAAATATTAGTGGAGCAGTTGGCGTATGCGGGCTTGATAATCCGCTTTGTGTACCTAGTGGGGATTGAGATGATTTTTCGAAGAAAAAATGCATTGTTTTTCTGAATAAAAGTAGACAAGTAGCAAATCACAATCACGAAGACAAGGATGCTTTTAGAACGTCTATCAAGAAATACCCTATCCCAAAAGGAAGAAAAGAAAAAAAAGCAAACTAAGGCGTACTTTCTTTTACTCATGCATGCTTCCAAATGAACTGTCATATTCATTAGTTATACCGTAATGAGTTTAAGTTGTATCCTCCGTCACTATAAAAAAAATTATACCATTAATATAATTTAAGTGAATATAATAGATTATTACTCTATTTTTCATATGGCCAAATCAAATTTGACGTAAAGAGTTACTTGATGTTATAGGTTAATTAGTACAATGATTCTTTATATTGTAGTTGTAAATTATGTTACGTGGATTCTCTAAACTGTCGGGATCCTCCAAAAATGTATTATTTTTGGTGGATTCGATACGCACCCGACGATATTTTTGCAGAATTTGAGTAACATAAGTTGTAAGTGCAAAGAAACACAAAATTCATAGTACTCTCTCTATTCCATTTTATATAGTGTTGTTTGATGGTCACAACGTTTAAGAAAAAAAAAGAAAGACTTCTGAAAGTTATGGTCTAAAACAAGGAGTAAATTTTTTGGGTGGTCATTCCGCTTTGTGTTCGTTACCCAAAAGTCACTTTTCTTTATAAAAGTTATTTAACTTTGTATTTATTACATAAAAGTCACTTTTTCTTTCATTGTTACGAAAAATATATTTTATTTTACTCTAGTTATCACAAAAGTGACTATAAATCATCTCATTAAAAATAAGATAAAAAATTTAAAATTAAATTATTTCTAAGTATAAAAATATAAGCACTATTTTTTGTAATAAACTTTAAAAAAAAATGCTTCATAAATTGCACAGAGCTATTGGGGGAATATATAGAAGTCTTGAATGAGAAATGAGAGTACGTGGGTGATTCTTTTTTCTTTTTCACCAATTGATGAAGTACAGTCATTTTGTTGTTCTGTCCTGTCTCTCTCTTTTGTGGATATATAATTCTAGCCAGACATCAGTGAGAAAGTTTTTTGTAGAAAGCAAATTAAGCCTTTGAATGGCTGCTTAATTCTCGTATGTCCTTAATTATTCTTGACTTTGGTGGTTTTGCATGAGTTTGTGAATTGTGATGCACCGCGTGCCTGTCACCCAAATCATTTTGTCTTCCATTCAACTTTGTCTCCGTACCCAGTTAGTTAGCACGGAAAGGACGAGTAAAGCGGCTCTTTGCTTTTGGTGCAATAACAATAAGGTGTACATGGATCGGATTGATTCGAATTTTTTAATTATCAAATTAAATTAATAGTATCGAATCTTTAAATTTATAAATCAAATCAAACCAACAAAGTGAGATTTTTCAATCTCGAGTTTTCTCGAGTTTTCAGGTTCTTTTCCGGTAAAGTCTTCGTAGCATAAAATATGTAACTCTTGCTCCAAATATTTCTTAAGTCCTAGTAAAATACAACTATATAATGTGTTTTCCAAGAAATTAACATAATAATATGAGATAAGTATAGCATTATACTAAAATATTCAATAAGAAAGATAAAATAATAAAATTATATAAAACAAATATTGCTAATTAATAAGCCATAATGAAAATTAACATAATCCAGAAATACTATATATGTCATGCTAAAATAAGTATAGCTAATAAGTACTAATATTAATTACATAACTAAGCACTAAAGAAAATGATAAACTAAGTTATGCATTTTCATTATAAACCAATGTGAAACTAAAACAATTATCCAACACTATCGTCATTCCTAGTATCGCAAAAGGTTTAAGAAATATTTACAAATTACATTACAATAAATATTTATATGTATAAAATATTTTTAAAAATTATATAAATATACTATCGGGTTGGTTTGGTTTCGGTTTGACTACCAAACCAAACCACATCAAGTCCGATTTAACTCAAATTATCGATTTGATGCGATTTATTGATTTTATTTGTACGCCCCTAAATAATACTATATCTAGCTAAGCAAATTGATATCTTCAAAGACAATTTTGAAGTGTTATATCGAAAAGCTAGCTACGTTATGCTATGGTGGAGGGGCCGAAAGTTCTCTTCTTCTTTTTTTCCTTCCCCAGTAAAAGGAAATTTTTACTATTCTATGGGTAGCAAACTGTCGGCAGCAATTGCAGCTATAGCACTACTATTTACTTTAAAATCATTTGACTAGGGCATCAACCAACAGTGAATGGTGCTTGTGTAACTAATCATTTATTCTCAAGTATCAACGACTTCTGTCTATCGTAATGGCAGAGAAGTAATTAGCATCAATTCAAAGCAAATTTGCATGTTTTTGTTGATGCTAATAATATCTAAATGGAGATCTTTTGTGTTGGCTTTTTGCATAGTGGTAATGAATTTTGTGAATCGTCTTATTTAAGAATTTTGATTATTAGAGATAAGACAATTTAATATATTGACTGGGCCTGCGGAAATTGCATTGTAAAACCTATTAGGTGAGGCCAAGGGTGGTGGATGCCACTGTAGGATTCACGCTATAATGTGACCACTTTTTTTTTTAGAGAAGTTTACATAACTACAACTTTATAGATAGTATATTTCATCATTTGCAACTAGTTATTGATTTACATATTATACAACATCATTATCTTTCTTTTATATAATTAATATATATTTAAGTTAAAAGGATCTCTTTACGGACATTATTCAACCTATATTAAATAAAGATTCCAAAATCTTAACAAAATTTAATAGTATTCTTAACATTCCCTAAATTTAAGCTTAAGCAAATTGACTACAAATACAACTAAATTTTCTAAAGATATCTCTACGTCTCTAAAATTAAGCCTAACCAAATCGACCTAATTTCAAATGAAGCCATTCAAATGAGCGAGAGATGTAATCTATATAATATGGGAGTCAAATATAATAAACATAAGAAATTTTTTATAGCATATTTATCTTAAAAGTATTATATTATATTTGTATAATCTCCACAATATACTATATAATGTAAGAATGAAATCTGTTATGCTATATTGTATATTCATTGTATACTAATATATGAGTATTTAAGTAAATTAATTTATTATATTATTCGAGGTATATTTATTTCTTGTATAGAAAAATTTAATGTATAGAAGAAATACAATACATCTAAAAATTAAAAAGTCAGATATTGATATACTATATCCACCGTATACTAAATATGTAATACTAAATATGCCATTGATATAATCAATGGAATATTAACATACTAGTATAATATATGATTTCTGATTTGAGTATACTAATATATTATATTTATTAAAAATATATGTAATATAGTTCTTTACATATAATAATAGTATATAAAACATAATATTGGAAAATTAATAGTTTACATGGATTAGGTGAGAGAGAACTGTGAGATTATTTTGAATTTAAGGGATTATGTGTTAGTTGGCATAATCCCTATTTTTAAGTTCCATAATGAGATATTTTAGGCATATCAAAAGTTTTATCTAATTTAGTTAAAAAGTTAAAAAGTTATAACAAATTGTATATAAAGTAATTTTTTAAATGTGGTTGTATTCTTTATAAATAACTCTTTAGATTGTTGTATTCCGGATTAAATTCTCTTTTTTTTATTCATCAAAATGTTAAATTATATAAGGATAAAAAAATGTTAAAATTATTATAAGTATGTAACATCACAAGTCGGCCCCGAAGAGAATAGTGTGTACGTAATCTTACCCGTACCTTATGAAGGTAAAGAAATTATTTCTAATAGATTCTCGGCTCAGACTAAGTACCAAATTATTATAAGGATCAAATTGTTAAATTATTACTTCAATATTCTTCTTCCACTATCAGTAATAAAATATATGCACCAATTAAACATCCTAAACTTCATAACTAGCTCAAATATCATTATATATTAAAAATGAAAACAGAGGGAGAGTGTTTTTCAGACGATACACACTCCGCCAACCTAACCGCATTTTAAATCTTCACCATAGCTCATTATAGTAGTACATGAGTAAAATCTTGACTGTGGGAAGAACTTCCGCTTTTGATTCCCAATCTTGATCATATGTTATTAGGGCTCACTACTTTGAATACAAGAATAGACTATTTTTCACGTGTTGAGGTTTGGTCCTACCACATATAATATTTATCCTTTTAGCAATGTTGAAAATATTTCCTGGCTTACGTAAACTTTGTGTTTAATACTATTACCTTTCACCGCCTCCATCTCTTTCCCCGTGTAAGCCAATATCACTCTAGCGGCGTGGGTGAAAAGCTCACCATTTTTTTTAAGTTTGGCACACATTAAGGATGGGGTGAGGGAAAAGAAGGGAGTGAGGGAAACCAATAACCTTCCAAAATTTCACTTGATTTTGTCGGATAACGCCAAAGACTGAACTGATTTGTTTTGGATAAGACATCACTCTCTCTATTCTCTCTCCCTAATGGCTATAGCATTCCCCAGCCTACTGATGAGACGAACACCTCATCGGCCATTTCACCTAATACCTATTATCTCCGCTAACAACAACAACAAATTCAATATAATTCTACAAATTAAGGGGAATATGTATGTGTACGCAGACCTTACTCCGCCATCAATCAAATAAGAACACATAGTACCTTGACTAAAGTGGAAAAAAAAAATTACATATATATATATATATATAATGGGGAAGCGCAAGCAGCTAACATTGGCAGCTGACTGCACCTTTTGCACTTTTGAGTACTCGAAATAACTCGTTTATCAATAGTCTCAACTAGGGGTGGCTAGTGGTCTGGTCCGGTCACGGACCGGACTTTTTTTCCGGTCCGGTCCGGTCCGGTACCATTACTGCGCTTAAAACCGGACCTAACCGGTCCCAACCGGTGCGGCCTTACCGGCTAAAGTCCACTCGACCGGCTCGTGACCGGTACCGGTGGCCGGTCTACCGGTCCGATCCGGCCGGTCACCGGTTAATTCTATTTATTTTTTTTTGATTTTTTTTAATAATTAGTTAATTACCATTTGACTCATTTATTTTAACTTTATAAATAATTAAAAAATATGTTTCAAAGTTGAATTTTAGAATTAAAGAAGTTATTATATAATATTCTTACAAAGTTTCAATTAGTTTCAAAATTTATAATTAGATTCAAATTTCAAACCTTGAAATATATTCAAACTTCAAAGTTAGTAAAATTATAAATTTTGTAGTAGTGTAGTAGAAGGAAATTATAAGTTTTTGAAAATATAACTTATAATTAGAATTAAAGAAGTTACTATATAATATTCTTACAAAGTTTCAATTAGTTTCAAAATTTATAATTAGATTCAAATTTCAAACCTTGAAATATATTCAAACTTCAAAGTTAGTAAAATTATAAATTTTGTAGTAGTGTAGTAGAAGGAAATTATAAGTTTTTGAAAATATAACTTATAATTAGAATTAAAGAAGTTACTATATAATATTCTTACAAAGTTTCAATTAGTTTCAAA
>MCJB01002774.1:0-11236 GCA_002018475.1 Nicotiana obtusifolia | reverse complement strand
ACGTACCCGCATTCTAGATTCAAGCTACCTCTTGTTCATGGTAGTTTTGGATTTATTATGTAAACTTCAAATAGATATTGTATTTATTTTTTATACCTGTTTTGTAAATCAAAATTATACTGGCTCATGACTTGTAATACCAGTCCTTAGGGTAGTTGCATTGAATTAGGTTGTAGTTTCTACTATATATTTTGTTGATTTTTCAGTTTAGTTATAACTTATATTGTATGGCTTACCTAGCGAGTTAGGTTAGGTGCCATCACGACTTAGTGAATTTAGGTGGTCGCACTAATACTCGCATTAGGGCCATCATTTGATTTTAATTACGTTTTTTTTAGGAAAAATCACACAAAGTATCCATTAAACTTAAAATAATTACCTTAGGTATCCATTCATCTCTTGAAAATTGAAAGTTTGGCAAGGCTTAGTGTTTACCCTTGGCTTCGAATAACAATTAAATTTGTACGTGGTTTTAAGGACACGTGATTTGGTTTGATACAAACAAAAGGATGAATAAAAATAAAGACTAAATTCAATAAGTAAATTGAGAAAGAATGCAAACCATAAATCTAGAACAGCTTGACTTTGATAGAACTCTCTAAGATGGACAAATATGAAGCAAATGGATAAAGAAAACAATTAGAGCCAACTGTATTTTTTGTATATTGATCGTTGCTTTCTCATGACTTTTACAATTATGCTACCCCATTATATAGGGAGGGGAATGAGTCTTATATAAGGTAAAAAAATCTATCTACAAGGTAAATTATCCCTTGAATTACTGACTTCAACGTCTTTGCTGATTTCTACCGAGATACTTACGTATCACGGGATTTCTGGTCCTTCTGTTACGCAAATCTGATAATTTTACCCTAGGGCGTTTTACCCTAATCGACCTCAACGATCTCGTCTCGGTCATCATGGCTTCGAGTTTCGTTCCGATGATGTCTCGACCCCGGCATACCGAGCAGTAATTCCAATCGACACCAACCGTATAAATTCGAACCTGATATTCCCTATGCAAGCGATCCGAGTTCGACCCCATACAGATAGTCCCCTCATTTTTTAGAGAGTAATGATGAAAAATGATATAAGCCGCCACTTTTTGATTAGGTTAAGTGAAGACACACTCATGACGCACGTGACATGGAATTCGGGGCGTCACATCAAAAGAAACAAAACGTCACGTTGATAAATGACGGTGCAATAGTGACGCACATGGTAAGTATCGAAAACGTCTTTTCATAGACCAACTAAAGACAAACCTCTACAACGCCTGCAAATGCTAATTAATGCTTCCTCGTTTTGGGACACGAACCGCCACCTTTAAGAGGGTATAAATAGCCCTCTTTTTCTTCATTTTCAAAGTTTGCATTATTATATTCTTCAAGTTCTCTGAGTTTGTTCACAAGTGATCCTCTCCTTTGTTCTTGTCTCACCCCTACATCCACTAGCTTCTTTAACTCTTCATTAACAATGGCAAAGACATCCAAATCTGTTCCCCAGAAACAAACCCCCTCTTCTTCTCAACCCGCTGAAGACCCTGAGCGTGTTGTTGTTGAAGAAACTACGACCGAGCCCCCTTTAAAAGCATTCGTACCGGTTGGGTGTTCAATCGGTTCCGATTTTAAGGTAGAGAAGGCTTCTTCTATACCGGGCCGGGGCGAACCGGTCACTAGATACATTTGTTCGATTACGAACTAAATCATCGACAGGGTGAAGGAAGATCGTAACTGGGTTGGTAAGTGCGTGGTGGTTCCCGCACCGGAAGAGGCGATAACCACCCACGTGGAGGGCTACTTGAGTGTTTACACCTATCCCTTCACACTGGGTCCTTTGGACCCTATCATCGTCGCTTTTTGCAAAAGGTATGATGTAACACTGGGTTAGATTCACCCCTCCGTTTGGAGAATAGTCGTTCTCTTCCGCTTTTTGTAAGCAAGATCGATGGGCACCCTTTCACCCTTGATCATCTCTTACGGCTATACAGTCCCCGAATATTCCGAGGGGGATTAGTAAAACTTGCTCGCCGGGCAAGCAAAGCCCCCTTCTTGAGCATCGACGAGGATAGGGATCGAGGTTGGATGAGCCGATTTGTTCAAATAAAGACATCGGACCTAATTCCCGCCGAAGACATGCCGTTCCCTGAGAAGTGGAACATAAATCGTAAGTGCTATCCTCCTATTTCAATTTGTCCGGTGTTTTTTCCTTTGATATCTCACTAACCGATTTCACATGGTGTAGCTGTTTCTTGAATGCCGGCTGCGATTATGCACTTGAAAGAATGGGTCGATAAGGTGGTGTCTCAAAGGACCTATTCGGAGCGTGCTTGGCACGAGATATCGAAGGGCCGGTGGGAGGCCAAAAATCATGGTGAGACCGATAACGTTTAAATTATAGCCTTATATTATCGATAATGCTGCTGACTTATAACTTACTTCACTCTTCATTTGTAGGTCTATCGAAGGACGTTGAATTGAGGCCAGTGTCCCGTGGTAGAGAGATTCCCTTCCATCCCCCTGCCTTAGAGCAGGAGAAGGAGAAAAAGAGGAAAGAAGTCCCCAGTTCTTCTGGGCCCGAGAGGAAGAGGCCGAGGAAAAGGATAGCTCACAAGCCCAAGATCTCGGACTTAGCTTATTGATTGGATGACAAGTCCGAGGAAGATGAAGACCTGGAACTTTTGGGCAGCGATCCATCTCGTGCAGTCCCTGAGCAGAGGGCCGATGAAACTCATCTTCATTGAGTAGAGGGCCCCGAGATGGGGGCGAGAACTGGGGCTTCCGTCGATGCGAGAGAGGCGACGTGGGGAATCTCGGGCCCCCCAAAAACAATGGACTCCCTTTCTTTCTCGGAGTCAACTTTTAACGAGGCCCGAGCCGCAAAAGCATACTCCCCGAGCAAAGGCCCTATACCGGAAGGACCTTTCCAAGGTTTTTTCGACGGCGTTGAATCGGCGGATACTTTTGGGCTCGAAGTGCCGAGGAAGAGTCCCTCCACCGGAACGAGCAGGGCATCTTTCGGTCCAAAGCTGGTCAATAGATTCCCTGCTCCGAGTTCAGATCCTGATCAGAAGCGGATAGTAAAGTTTGTCATTCCCGAAGATGCTAGGGCCCTTTCTGCGCCTGTTGGGGTGGCTAGTTATCTTTGGTGTTTGGTAACAGAAGAAGATCAGACCGCGATGGATGAGGTGGATATACCCTGTTTGTTCAAGGAGGCTCAACAAGCATTAAATAAAGTAAGTTTCTGATAAGCCTTGTCTGGTCTTCGCCATTTTGCATTTCAAACTTCTACTAGTTGTCATATTTTCTCTTGTACTTGTAGGCCTCGGTGCTTCATTATGAGGCTTTTCTTCGACAAAGGGAAGAAATGGCGTGTCGTGAGTGGCTCGAAGAAATGTCGGCCCTTCGGGCCGAACTAGACTTTGTGCGTAGAGAAAATTCTGGCTTAATCGATCAGATGGGGCAACAGCTCGACCAAATAAACCGATTCCGATCTGAGGCGAGTGAGGCCAAAGCAGAAATTAATGAATGGAGAACCAGGACCGATCTGCTGACTTCGAAAAAAGAGGCCCTCCAAGTCCAAATGGTTTCATCAAAAAATCAATTATCGGAGGCAAAAGAGAAAATCAGGGTTTTGACTAAGAGCACTGATGTGCTTCAATCCCAAGTCGAGGCACTCACTTCGGATCGTGAAATTTTGGTGAACGAGCTGCAATCGGCAAAATCAGAGGTTGCTGCATCCAAGGTTGAGGCCGATGAGTTAGTGGCCTAATACAGGGCCGATGCCGAGGCTGCTCAGGATCAATCGAAGATTTTGGTCGAACATACCAAGTGCCAAACCCGCCTATCTGTTCTTGAAGAGTTATAAGCTCGGGGCTTCGATCTATCAACCGAGATCGATGATGCCAAAAATATCGAAGCCAAAGCTAGAAAACAGGCCTTCCCAAAAGAAGAAGAAGACTCTGAGAATTCTGAATAAAGCGCCTCTTTTGTATAATTTTTCTTTTGTAATGAAGTCCCCATTTCTGTAAACATACTTTGTTCATATATATATATATATATATAAATCTTCTTTTCATTCTATTCCTTGCTGACTTATTTCGATTCTTTGTAGTAGAACCGATGGTTCAACTTGGTGAAATTTCTGTTCTTCAGGCTTAGTTTAGACTCAGCCAATTTTTAGGATATGCCTTAGCAGACTTTTCTTCGATCGATTGGTAAGGCCTTAGCCTCGAAGAGGTCTGGGGTTTGCCTCAATAGGTCTTACTTCCCTTCCAGTTTCATTAACTCGATACGGCCTTAGCCTTTTAAGAAATCGGGGTTTGCCTTAACAAGTCTTACTCTCCTTCGAGTTTCATCAACTCGATACGGCCTTAGCCTTTTAAGAAATCGGGGTCTGCCTTAATAGGTCTTACTCCCCTTCGAGTTTCATCAACTCGATACGGCCTTAGCCTTTTAAAAAATCGGGGTCTGCCTTAGTAGGTCTTATTCCCCTTTGATTAAATTTGATTTTCGGATGAAACTTTGAGCAATGTTAGTTTTTGATCGAGCAACAAAAATTGAAATGGCCCTTGCGCTCGGAGACAGGATATCGGTGCAAAAGAACTTTTATTAGCATTCAAGTGCTTGTACAATTTGCTTAAGGGATAGATCAATCTATTTGGGTACGGTTCTTTTTACCGTTTGACCCTTACATCGATTCTTAACGATCTATGAGAAGTTCCCCCGAATTGAAGTAGCTAAGCAGTCTTCTGATATTTAAGGTCGATCGAAGTTTAGCACCGAACATTGTTGCCTTTGATATGCGACCAGTCTAAGTTAGCACGTTTTCTAGTTGCCTCATTAAAAACCTTGCCGTAAAACCCAATTGGGACAAAACCGGTCGAAGGAAAAAAGAGTGCAACGCGTGCTTTCAGTCTTAATGTCCTGTGCTTTCCGGTCCGAGGTTACTTCGCTTGATACCTGCAAGTGTTAGTAACATAAAACAAACAAACGAAGAAAGAAAAATCATACCTTAACAATAGTATCGTTTCAAGTGGTTTATGTTCCTATTGTTCGACAGCTGTTTGCCGTCCATTGTTCCTAGCTTGTATGATCCCTTTCTGGTAATCTTTATGATGGAGTAAGGCCCTTCCCAGTTCGGCCCTAACTTCCCTTCGTTTGGATCTCGAGTATTGGGTGTGATTTTTCTGAGCACTAGGTCTCAGATGTTGAAATGTCGAAGATGGGTTCTCCGGTTGTAGTACCTTTCAATCTTTTGCTTTTGGGCGGCCAATCGAACAAGGGCTGCTTCTCTTCTTTCATCCAATAATTCCAAATTGGTATTCATAGCCTCGCGATTCGATTCCTCGGTTGCATAGCGGAACCTGATACTTGGTTCGCCTACTTCAACTGGTATCAAAGCTTCAGCATCATACACTAGGGAGAAAGGAGTGGCCCCGGTGCTGGTTCTCTGGGTTGTGCGATACGCCCATAGGACTTCTGGAAATATGTATTTCCACTTCCCCTTTGCGTCAGTTAATCTCTTTTTGAGATTTCGAAGTATGGTTTTGTTGGTCAATTCAGCTTGTCCATTGCCGCTGGGGTGATAGGGCGTCGATAGGATCCTTTTGATCTTGTTATCTTCGAAGAACTTCGTCACTTTGCTGCCGATGAATTGCTTCCCATTATCGCACACGATCTCTGATGGCATCCCAAATCGGCATATGATGTGATCCCAAATGAAATCGATCACTTCCTTTTCCCTAACCTTCTCATATGCCTGCACTTCAACCCATTTGGAGAAATAGTCAGTCATAAAAAGAATGAATTGAGCCTTACTTGGCGTGTAGGGGAGAGAGCCGACGATGTCCATTCCCCATTTCATGAACGGCCATGACGACAAGACCGAATGCAACGTCTCCCCGGGATGGTGGATCATCGGTACGTGTCTTTGGCACTCATTACACTTGCGAACGAACTCCTTTGCGTCTTTTTCCATATCAATCCAATAATAGCCGGCTCGGATTATTTTTCGGACCAGGGATTCGACGCTGGAATGATTCCCGCATGTGCCTTCGTGTATTTCCCTTAAAATATATTCGGTGTTTCCCGGTCCCAGACATATCGCGAGGGGCCACCGAATGTCCTTCTAAATAGGGTTCCGTCATCGGATAAACAGAACCGAGCTGCCTTTGTGCGCAATGTTCTGGATTCTTGTGAATCCGAGGGGAGCTTACCGGAGCTGAGATACTCTATATACTTATTCCTCCAATCCCAGGTCAGACTTGTTGAATTGATTTCGGCATGGCCTTCCTCCACCGCCGACCTCAAGAGCTGTACGACATTCTCGGACTCGATCTCGTCATCTTTGACCGATGATCCCAAATTAGCGAGGGTATCGGCCTCACTGTTTTGCTCTCGGGGTATGTGTTGCAAGGTCCATTCTTTAAATCTATGCAGTGTGACTAGAAGCTTGTCCAAATACCTCTGCATTCGTCCTTCCCTGACTTCGAAAGTTCTGTTAGCTTGATTCACCACAAGGAGGGAATCGCACTTGTCTTCGATTATCTCTGCTCCCAGGCTTTTGGCCAGTTCTAGACCTGCAATCATAGCTTCATACTCCGCTTTGTTGTTAGTTAATTTTACAGTCTTTATAGACTGTCGAATCGTATTCCCAATTGGGGGCTTTAGCATGATACCAAGCCCTGATCCCTTCGCGTTCGAGGCGCCGTCCGTGAATAGGGTCCACACTCCCGAAGGAGTTCCCGATTTGGTCGTTAATTCTCTTTCGACCTCGGGTATTAGCGACGGCGCAAAATCGGCGACGAAATCCGCCAACACTTGAGACTTAATCGCAGTTTGGGGCCGATACTCGATATCGTACCCGCTTACTTTGATAGCCCACTTGGCCAATCGGCCGGATAGCTCGGGCTTGTGCATTATGTTTCTTAATGGGTAGGTCGTTACGACGCATATGGGATGGCATTGAAAGTAGAGTTTTAGTTTCCTGGAGGCACTCAATAAAGCGAGTGCCAGTTTTTTTAAATGAGGGTATCTAGTTTCGGCCCCCCCTAATGTTCTACTAAAGTAATAAATAGGAAACTGCGTACCTTGTTCTTCTCGAACCAGGACCCCACTTACCGCTACTTCCGAGACGGCAAGGTAGAGGTACAGTCGCTCCCCTGTTTTTGGCGTATGCAACAAAGGTGGGCTAGACAGGTACCTCTAAGTTCTTCTAACGCGCGTTGGCACTCCGGAGTCCACGAGAAATTGTTCTTCTTTTTCAACATGTTGAAAAATCGGTGACTCTTATCGGATGATCTCGAAATAAATCGGCCCAGAGCGGCTATCCGGCCTGTCAGCTATTGCACGGCCTTTACATTATCTATGATTGTATTATCTTCGATAGCCTTGATCTTCTCTGGATTGATTTCTATTCCTCGATTCAAGACCATGAAACCGAGGAATTTGCCCAAGCTCACACCAAATGCGCATTTCTCCGGGTTCAGCTTCATGTTGTACCATCTCAGCACGTCGAACGTTTCCTGCAAATGGCTTAAATGGTCCTCTGCTCGCAGGGACTTAACTGGAATATCATCAATATAAACCTCCATGGTTTTTCCTAGTTGTTTTTCGAACATTTGATTTACTGGGCGTTGGTAATTGGCCCCCGCATTCTATAACCAGAATGGCATCACGTTATAACAGTATGTACCATACTTAGTGATGAAGGATGTCTTTTCCTGGTCATCCGGGTCCATTCGTATTTGGTTATAGCTAGAGTAAGCATCGAGAAAGATAAGGGTCTCATGGCCAGCGGTAGCATCGATCATGCGATCGATGTTGGGTAAAGGAAAAGAATCTTTAGGGAATGCCTTGTTTAAATCCTTATAATCTATGCACATTCTTAATTTATTTCCCTTTTTAGGGACTACTACTACGTTTGCTAACCATTATAGGTATTTAAATTCCCGAATGGACCCTATTTTTAAAAACTTAGTTACCTCATCCTTGATGAACGCTTGTTTGACTTCGGATTGGGGTCTCCTTTTTTGCTTGATCGGCCGGAATTTCGGATCGATGCTTAGTTTGTGGGTCGTTATCTCCGATGGTATACCTGTTATGTTGAGATGGGACCAAGCGAAGGAATCTTCGTTAGTTATAAGGAATTGTATAAGTTTTGCCCTGAGCTCGGAACTTAGGCCCAAGCCCAGGTATACCTTTCGATCCGGCGAGTCTTCTCGGAGTGAAACTTGCTCGAGTTCCTCGATCATCGATTTGAATGCATTGGATTCATCAGGACCGGCGAATGACCGGGGGACCCCGTAGCTGTCATCTTCGAGATGCACATGTTCACCTTCGTTTATCGAGGGTGATGCCTGTGATTGCTATTTGTCCTTTTGCGAAGGAGCTGCTGGTATCGGTATTGCTTCCTCTACTGCGAACATCTCTTTCGCAGCCGGTTGCTCCCCGTAAACTGATACACTTCCATCGGACGATGGGAATTTCAGTACTTGGTGTAGTGTCGAAGGTACTGCCCTCATATCGTGGATCCATGGTCTCCCGAACAGGGAGTTGTACCTCATGTCTCCATCGATTATGCAGAACTTTGTTTCTCGAATTGTACCGGCAGTGTTTATCGGCAGTGTTATCTCGCCCTTGGTCGTTTCGCACGCCATGTTGAATCCATTGAGTACCCAGACTGTAAGGACGATTCGATCTGTCAGCCCGAGTTATTCTATAACCCATGATCGGATTATGTTGGCAGAACTACCAGGATCGACCAGTACGCGCTTTACCTTCGTCCTGTGTATAAGCACCGATGTCATTAACACATCGTTGTGAGGTTGCATAATTCCCTCTGCGTCTTCTTCGCTGAAATAAGATTTCCTCCATCGCACAATCCCGAGTGCGCTTTTCCTGGGTGATGGATATCTTAGTGCGCTTTAATACCGGACCTTGGGGCGCATCTACTCTGCCGATGATCATATTAATTGTGTGATGTGGCTCCTCCTGGTTCACTTGCTTATTCCTATTCCCATAATGATTTTTGGCTCGGTCGCTCAAAACTCTCGAAGATGCCGATTTTCGAGCAACCGCGCAACCTCCTCTCTTAACTGTCGACAGTCTTCTGTCTTGTGCCCATGTGTACCATGATATTTGCATATCAAACTAGGGTCTCTTTGGACAGGGTCCGATTGCAGCGGTCGAGGCCACTTAGTGTCCTTAATATGACCGATAGCCGACACGAGAGTAGCGGCATCGACATTGAAGTTGTACTCCGATAGCGGCGGTGCTTCTCGATGACCGGCAGTTCTCTCGAAGTTGTTTCTCATCATGGGTCCTCGGTAGTTCCGACTATGATCGTTCCTTGTTTCGCGTCTCGGGGAGCACTGCCTTGCTGGAGTGACTTTCCTGTCCCCAGGATACGGTCGATGCCTATCTCTGCTCAATCTCGATTCCCGATAAATATCCCTTCGAACCCTATCATGAGTTCTGATGGGGTAAATAGATCCCGAAGGGGCTCCAAGCTGGTCATCCTCGACTCTGATCTTTGATTGGTATCGGTTGTGTATATCCGCCCATGTGGCGGCGGATATTTAATCAAGTTCTGTTTAAGTTTCTGCGAAGCCGTTGAACTTCGAGCGTTGAGTCCTTGGGTGAAGGCTTGTACAGCCCAATCGTCAGTGATCGGTGGCAGGTCCATCCGTTCCATTTGAAAACGAGATACAAATTCCCTGAGCATCTCGTTATCCTTTTCCCTGACTTTGAACAGGTCCGATTTCCGTGTCTCCACTTTGATAGCGCCTGCATGTGATTTTATGAAGGTATCTGCAAGCATAGCAAAAGATTCAATGGAATTAGGGGGCAAGTTATGATACCAAGTCATGGGCCCATTTGATAAGGTTTCTCCGAATTTCTTCACGAGAACGGACTCGATCTCATCGTCTTCTAAGTCGTTTCCCTTTATGGCGCATGTGTACGCTGTCACATGCTCGTTTGGATCGGTTGTCCCGTTGTATTTGGGAATTTCCGGCATGCGAAATTTCTTCGGTATGGGTTCTGGAGCGGCGCTTGACGGGAAAGGTTTTTGCACAAATTTCTTGGAATCTAAGCCTTTCAATATCGGGGGTGCTCCTAGGATTTGATCCACCCTCGAATTATATGTCTCCACCTTTTTGTCGTTGGCCTCGATCTTCTTTTTGCTAGACTCGACTCGTCTGGTTAGTTCCTCGAGCATCTTCATGATCTTGGAGTTCGCCCTCGATCCGCCTTCGCTCGGTTCTTCTATGATTGGTCAATTTTCAGGGATGGTTCCCCTAGAAGGGCCGGCCTCAACCTTATTCAAAATTTGGCTCTGATTTTGCAGTTGAGCAATGGCCGCTTGTTGGGCTTGCAACATGTTGAAGATCATTCTGAGGTTAATCCCGTCCCCTTCGTCGTTTTGGGGTTCTTGAGTTGTTGATCGGTATTCTCTACGAACACTGTTTGATGGGTCAGTAGTTCGATCCACATCAACCGCCATTTGTGAATTAGCGTCGACTGGAACTTCATCACCGGGCGTTACGTTGTTGTTTTCAACCTGGTGGTCAAACTCGTCATCGACGTACAGAGGCACAGATTGTGAATGTGACATGGTTGAATTGTAACCTAAAATTAAAAATACTCCACAGAACAAGTGTAAAATGATTTGTGTGACAGAAAGTTGTATCAAACGTTCACTATTATCCTTAGCCCCACGGTGGGCGCCAAACTGTTTACACTTGGCTTGGATAACAATTAAATTTGTACGTGGTTTTAAGGACACGTGATTTGGTTTGATACAAACAAAAGGATGAATAAAAATAAAGACTAAATTCAATAAGTAAATTGAGAGAGAATTCAAACCATAAATCTAGAACAACTTGACTTTGATAGAACTCTCTAAGATGGACAAATATGAAGCAAATGGATAAAGAAAACAATTAGAGCAGACTGTATGTTTTGTATATTGATCGTTGCTTTCTCATGCCTTTTATAATTATGCTACCCCTTTATATAGGGAGGGGAATGAGTCTTATATAAGGTAAAAAATCTATCTACAAGGTAAAATATCCCTTGAATTACTGACTTCAACGTCTTTGCTGATTTCTGCCGAGATACTTACGTATCACGAGATTTCTGGTCCTTCTATTACGCAAATCTGATAATTTTACCCTAGGGCGTTTTACCCTAATCGACCTCAACGATCTCGTCTCGGTCATCATGGCTTCGAG
>MCJB01002773.1:0-16624 GCA_002018475.1 Nicotiana obtusifolia | reverse complement strand
GTTCCGCTTCGAGGCATTGACTACTACTGCCAGGGCAGTGATTTGGAGGTTACGAGGTAGCTGTAGGCATCCGCAGCCCCGTATCTCCTTTATTTTGTTGTTTCCACTTTCGTCAAACAATTGTGCCAAAGATATTGTAATAGTTATTTTGTTATTAGGATTTCATTAGTGGCTCATGACTTTGTGACACCCCGGTTCGGGCTATAGTCGGGATGGTTCACTATATTTTTCCGCAAATTACTGTTATTGAGCCATACTTATATTATTTTCGTATTGTTTAACTGGTTAAATAAAGTTTTATTTGGATTGGCAGGCCTTGTCTTCATGAGAGGCGCCATCACGACCGGGTTGGGATTTTGGGTCGTGACACATGAGTTTCTTCTCGACTTGGGGAATGAGCGACGGCGTGAAGTCGGCGATAAAATCGGCCAGTACTTGAGATTTTATCGAGGTTCGAGGTCGATATTGGATATCGTACTCGCTGATCTCGATAGCCCACTTAGCCAGTCGGCCTGATAATTCGGGCTTATGCATGACATTTCTAAGTGGGTAAGTTGTCACCACGCATATTGGGTGACTTTGGAAGTATGGTTTCAATTTCCTAGAGGCACTCAATAAGGCGAGTGCTAATTTCTCTAAGTTCGGGTACCTGGTTTCGGCTTCTCCTAACGTCCTACTAACATAATAAATGGGAAATTATGTACCTTGTTCTTCTCGAACCAGAACTCCGCTTACCGCTATCTCCGATACGGCGAGGTAAAGATACAATAGCTCGTCGGTCTTTGGCATGTGTAATAGGGGCGGGCTTGAAAGGTACCTTTTCAGTTCCTCTAAGGCATACTGGCATTCCAGTCCCCATGAGAACTCGTTCTTCTTTTTTAGATTTTGAAGAACTAGTGGCTTCTATCCGACGATCTTGATATGAAGCGCCCTAATGTTGCAATTCGTCCTGTTAGTTTTTGAACGGCCTTAACGTTGTCGACGACTTTTATATATTCGATAGCCTTAATTTTATCCAGGTTGATCTCTATTCCTCTGTTCGAGACCATGAACCCGAGAAATTTCTCGGAGCCTACCCCGAACGCGCATTTTTCCGGGTTCAGCTTCATGTTGTACTTTTTCAAAATGTCGAATGTTTCCTGCAAATGACTAAGATGGTCCTCTGCTCGCAGGGACTTGGCCAACATGTCATCAATATAAACTTCCATGGTTTTACCTAGTTGGTTTTCGAACATTTTATTTACCAGACGCTGATATGTAGCCCCCGCATTCTTAAGCCCGAATGGCATCACATTATAGCAGTAAGTGCCATATTTAGTGATGAAGGATGTTTTCTCTTGATCATCCTTATCCATTTGTATTTGGTTATATCTAGAATAGGCGTCGAGAAAACTAAGAGTCTCATGGCCAGCAGTGGCATCGATCATTCGATCAATGTTGGGCAAGGGGAAAGAATCTTTGGGGCATGCTTTATTTAGATCCTTATAGTCTATACACATCCTAAGTTTATTCCCCTTTTTCGGTACTACAACAACGTTAGCTAACCATTCGGGGTACTTTACCTCCCGAATGGACCCTATATTTAAGAGTTTTGTTACCTCGTCCTGGATGAAGGCCTTCTTGACTTCGGACTGAGGTCGCCTTTTTTGTTTAACCGGCCGGAACTTTGGATTGATACTCAGCTTGTGTGTCGCAATCTCCGGTGGTATGCCTGTCATGTCTAAATGGGACCAGGCAAAAGAATTTTCATTAGCGGAAAGAAAAGAAAGTAATCTGTTTCTGAGCTCGGAATTTAAACCCGAGCCCAAGTATGCCTTCCGATCGGGCACGTCATGTTGGATCGAGATCTGCTCTAGCTCCTCGATTGTTGACTTGGTTGCGTCGGTCTCATCCGGGATGACAAAAGATCGGGGTATCCCGAAGCTGTCTTCATTAATCCGATCCTGCTCACCTTCATCAGTCGAAGGCGACATTTGTGATTGATATTTGGTCTTCTTTGGCATCCCTTCTTCCACTGCGAACATTTCCCTTGCTGCATGCTGCTCTCCGTAAACGGTGATGACCCCTTCGGCTGATGGAAACTTTAACATCTGATGCAAGGTCGATGGTACGGCCTTAATATCGTGTATCCAAGGTCTTCCGAGCAGGGCGTTGTGCCTCATATCGCCCTCGATCACACAGAATTTCGTCGCCCTGGTAGTTCCAGCGACGTTCACCATCAGAGTTATTTCTCCTTTGGTTGTCTCCGATGCCATGTTAAAACCGTTGAGCACCCGAACCTCGGAAATGATCTGACTTGTTAGTCCCAGCTGTTCAACGACCCAAGACCGGACTATGTTGGCTGAACTCCCGGGGTCAACGAGTACGCGCTTCACTCGAGTGTCGTATACCATCATCGATATTACCAGTGCGCCGTTGTGAGGTTGTGTGAGGCCTTCGATATCTTTGTCGCTGAAATATAGGGTCCCTTCCGTTGCATAGTCCAGAGTTCGTTTTTCTCGGGTAATGGATATTTTGGTACGCTTCAGTACCGGTACCTGAGGCGCGTCTGTTCCTCCAATTATCATGTTGATTGTATGTTTTGGCTGTCTTTGATCTGCCGGCCTATCCTTATTTTCATAGTGATTCTTTGCTTGGTCGCTCAGAAATTCCCGAAGATGCCCGTTCTCGAGCAACCGGGCTACCTCTTCTCTCAACTGTCGGCAATCCTCCGTTCTATGCCCGTGAGTGCCGTGATATTTGCATACAAGGTTAGGGTCCCTCTTGGCGGGGTCTGTTTGTAATGGTCTTGGCCATCTGGTGTCCTTAATGCGACCAATTGCTGAAACGAGGGTTGCTGAGTCGACATTAAAATTATATTCAGACAACCGGGGTGCCTCTTGGCGATCGCTGGTTTTCTCGAAGTTGCCTTTTGGCAATGGCCTCTGTTCCTTTGATTGGTGTCGTACCTGTGTTCTTGTCTCGGGGTATTATGTCCCCTCGATGCAATCCTTCGATCCTCTGGATACGGCCGATGCCTGTCTCGGTTCATCCTTGGCTCTCAAAAGTTATCCCTTCGAGGTCGATCAAAAGTTTTAACCGTAAAAGTAGAGCTTGATGCAACCCCGACTTGGTCATCCTCGATCCTAATCTTCGACTAATATCGGTTGTGGATGTCTGCCCAGGTGATGGCCGGGTATTAAATCAAACTCTGTTTGAGTTGCCTAGATGCCGGTATTAAGCCCTTGGGTGAAAGCTTGCACGGCCCATTCATCAGTAACCGGCGGCAGGTCCATCCGCTCCATTTGGAATCGAGATATGAACTCCCTTAAAGTTTCGCTGTCCCGTTGCCTGACTTTGAATAGGTCTTACTTCCTCGTCTCGACCTTAATGGCGCCTGCATGGCGAAAGATTCGATGGAATTTGGTGGTAAATTGTGATACCACATCATTGCTCCTTTGGAGAGGGTTTCCCCGAATTTTTTCAAGAGGACGGACTCGATTTCGTCGTCCTCGAGATCGTTCCCCTTTATGGCACAGGTGTAAGCTGTCACGTGCTCATTTGGATCCGAAGTTCCATTGTATTTAGGAATTTCGGGCATGCGGAATTTCTTTGGAATCGGCTTTGGAGCGACACTGGCCGGGAACGGCCTCTGCACGAACTTTTTAGCGTCCAACCCTTTCAACACTGGAGGCGCTCCCGGTATCTGGTCTACCCTCGAATTGTATGTTTCAACTTTTTTATCGTTGGCTTCGATCCTCTTTTCCCCTGTCTCGACACGCTTAGTCAACTCCTCGAGCATTTTGATAGTCCCGGAGTTGATTTCTGAAGAGTTGTCATCCGGTTGTGCTGTATTTTGCTCATTTGGCTCGGTTGCCACCTGAGGAGGAACGTTTTCTGCTCTGCCCGGGTTCTGGCTACGGCTTTGTAATTGGGCTATGGCCGCTTGCTGAGCTTGTAGCATATTAAATATCATTTTGAGGCTAATTTCGTTTACCCCACTTTGTTTCATACTCGAGTGGTTCTCCCCTCGAACACTGTGCGATGGGTCGGGCACCTGGTTAGCATCGACTGCCATTTGAGAATTGGCATCGATTGGGACTTCATATCCCGGCATAACATTGTTTTCGCCTTGGCGGTTGAGCTCGTTGCTGATGGGGAGTGAGTGCGACATGATCAATCTGTAATCTGAAAAACAAAGGATTCTGCAAAGAGCAAGCGTAAAATTTTGTTTGAAAGAGGAATGTATCAGAAATTCACTAATATCCTTGGC
Source organism: Nicotiana obtusifolia (assembly GCA_002018475.1). NCBI lineage: Eukaryota > Viridiplantae > Streptophyta > Magnoliopsida > Solanales > Solanaceae > Nicotiana > Nicotiana obtusifolia. Next base: position 12,372 of record MCJB01002773.1, on the reverse strand, counting down.
CCCACGGTGGGCGCCAAACTGTTTACCCTTAAATCCGGATAACAATTGAATTTGTTCGTAGTGCTAAGGATCCGTGAACCACTTCGATACAATGCAAAATATAATGTAAAATGATTAAAAGATAATAGGTAAAGGAAATAATCAAACCACGGAAATTAGATAGTTGGTGATGAAATACAAGAAATAGACCAAACTTGATGAACAGTGTTAATAGCGATGAACAGTAATAATTATAGTATTTTCTCTCAGAATGTGTTGTCCTTTTCAATGAAGGTTGAATGCCCTTCTTATAGGTAGATGAAAGAGCCCTAAATAAGGTAAAAGACTGATTACAAGGCAAATCTCTTTAATTACGGGATTGAATATCCTAGAATGGTGGCTTAACGTCTATAACGGTTGAGATATTTACTCCTGGCGAGATATCAGTAATCCGCGGGATATCCGGTCGAAACTAACTTCTTGTTCCGAAACATGTCTCGATCGGTCGATGTCGGTCGTCCCATCTCGATTACTTCTGATGCTCATGCTCGACTTGCTGTCTCTGGGTCGGGGTGATCTGGTCTCGTATCGTATTCGGGCCCGACCCCTCTCGATCAATCGATCGCACTTGACCTAACACAATAACAACAAAATATTACTAACTTTGTATATATATATATATATATATATATATATATATATATATTTGAAATGTTTAGTTTGTTTCAAAGTTCAAACTAAGAATTAAAAAACTTATAATATTCTTTCAAACTTTGAATTAGTTTCAAAGTTTAAAATTAGATTCAAACCTTGAAATTTGAATCAATTAAAAACTTGTAATTAATTGTAGTATTTTTGCGCAAAGAATAAATTTTGAAAAAAAGATAAGAAGACAAGAGTTATAAACTTGTGACGGAATTCCGAGATTTGAAGCAATTTTATTGTAGTTATAGATAAATTTAAGTTTTTGAATATATAACAAAAAAGGATTTCTAACTTTGTATATATATTTGAACTGTTTACTTTGTTTCAAAGTTAAAAATTAAATTAAAAAACTTATAATATTCTTCCAAATGTTGAATTAGTTTGAAAGTTTTAAATTAGATTCAAACCTTGAAATTTGAATCAATTTGTGACGACCCGGCTAGTCATCTCGTGAGTTACCGCTCTGTTTTCCCCATTTCTGCTTTATTATGCTTCGTTATCCGTGTTTTATGTGATCGAGTTGAGTAGTTTGCACTCGGAGTGGGTTTGGTAAGAAATGAGACACTTAGTCTCTTTTAAGAAGGTTTAAGTTGGAAAAGTCAACCGAATGTTGACTTATGAGTTAGAGGGCTCGGATGTGAGTTCCGATTGTTCGGGTAGCTTCGGGAGGTGATTTATGACTTAGGAGTGTGATCGGAATTGGTTTTGGAGGTCCAATGTAAAATTAGGCTTGAATTGGTGGAGTAGTATTTTGGCGATTTCCGGTTGTTAGGCGAGATTTTGATCCGAGGGTCGGAATGGAATTCCGAGAGTTGCTATAGCTTCGTATGGTGATTTCGGACTTAGGCGTATGTCCGATTTGAAATTGGAAGCCCGTAGGACAATTCAACGCATTTTGGCGAATGTTGGAAAATAGAAGATTTTTGAAAAGTTTGACCGAGGAGTTGACTTTTTGATATCAGGGTCGGAATCCAGTTCTGAAAATCTTCATAGGTCTGTTATGTCATTTATGACTTGTGTGAAAAATTTGAGGTCAATCGGACTCGATTTGATAGGTTTCGGCATCGAATGTAGAAGTTGGAATTTGTTAGTTTCATTAGGCTTGAATTAGGGTATGATTCGTGTATTTAGCATTGTTGGATGTGATTTAAGGCCTCGGCTAAGTTTTAGGACTTGTTGGTATATCCGAACGGGGTCTCGAATGGCTCGGGTGAGTTTTGGGTGGTTAAACGGACTATTTCACCTTTAGAAAAGATGAAGAAAAACTGCAGAAAAACTGGTGCGAGTAGTCCAGTTTGGAAGCTCATATCTTGTAATCTATAAGGAATCAGAAAAATTGCAAAACATGAAAGTTATAAACCTTCGAATCTAGTTTCCAAAAAGATAAACCATCCATCATTTGGACATATATACAGAAAGTTACGATAGATTAAAGTTGACTGGTAATGCTGTTGTTTTCCAGTTAGTGTGCATGGCAGAAATTTCTGCTGCACGGGACCGACTTTGGAAGCTTATATGTCATAATTTGTAAGGAATTTGGAGATGATCCAAAAATAAAAGTTGTATACCTTGTATTCTAGTTTCCAGAAAGTTAAACCATTCATGATTTGGATATTCTATGAGAACTTGATGATTGATCGAAGTTGGCTGGTGGAGCAGTTTTGATAGAACTTCTCGATGCACTTTAGAAACTCATATCTCGGAATATATAAAGCGTTATGTAGTGTACAACCTATCAAATGAAATATATTCGAGTCTAGTTTCTAAATCTTCAAACCGTTGCTCATTTGGATATTTCCACAAGGAGTTATGAGCGTTTTAATAGAAGGTGTACAACAAGGGAAAAATGATAAGAGGATGTACAACCTGCACAGCGCAAGGTACAACTCCATGAAGACTGGGCAGAATGTTTTAAGCCTTACTTTGTCCGCGATTTTGGGTATATTTTCACCCATAGTTGCTCATTTTTGGAGGTTCTTGAAAGAAATTAACGAGGGATTCAAGGAGAATCGATTGGAGGTAAGAATTTTGGACCTAAAACTCGTTTATATTGTGAAATCCACCTAGAAAATCATTGAAGTCTTGCTAAAAATGGAAGAAATAGGGCTTGGGATTATAAAATTTTAATTGGGTATTTGGAGGACCATTTGGGGCCGGATTTGAGAACTTTTGATATGTACGAACTCGTTGGGAGATAAGGAACCCGTTGATGTGAAAATTTTTAAGTTTCGAGAAGTGGGCCCGGGGCTCGGGTTTTGCTAATTTCGGAATTTCTTAGTATTTTCGATTGTTTTCGCTTGGGCTTTGTTCCCTCAACATATTGCGACGTAATTGTTCTGAATTTGGATGGATTCGACGCACGTGAAGGCCAATTCGAAGGGCAAAGGCGTCGCGGGCTAAGGATTTAGCCGGTTTGAGGTGAGTAATATTTGTAAATGATGTCCTGAGGGTTTGAAACCCCGGATTTGCACATTGTAGCGCTATATTGAGTTGAGACACGCACTCGATGATGAGCGTGGGATTGTTTACTACTGGGGATTGTGACTTGGTCCATCCCGATTGATGATTTTACTATATATTTGATTGGAACTGATTTGATATCATCATGAATTGGGCTGATTGCCGTATTTGGGCTTCGTGCCGGTTATTTGAACCCTTCAGGGGTATTATTTGGGCTTCGTGCCGGTTATGTGAACCCTTCAGCGGTATTTATCACTGTTTTCTCACTGTTTCAATTCATTACTTGAACTCAGTCATGTGGTTCCTCCACTGTTTTACAACTCAGCCACTTTTACTCAGTTTTTGAGGTTTACATAATATTTTAAATGATGTTTTAGGCTGAGAACTACTATTTTACTATGCCCGAGGGGCATGAGATGATTTTTTTGATTGAGTGCGGCCGAGAGCCAAATGTGAGGTTTTATTGAGTGATATGAGGCCAAGGGCCTAAGATTTAAATGATAATTTTTTTTCAAATGATGTAAATGGGATCGGGTGGCACGCCGCCACGAGATATTGCGGGCTTCTGCACCCCCCACAGTAAGCGCAGGGTACCCATGGGATCGGGTGACACGCCGTCACGAGACATGATTTGGCCAATCATGCTATTTTCTTTTACTTCATGTTATTGACTTGATTATTTATATGTTGTACAGTTGCATTATGGATTGTTTTATGTCTTATGTGTTTTCTTACTTTCAGCCATTATTTATAATTATTACTCACTGAGTTGGAAGTACTCATATTACTCCCTGCACCGTGTGTGCAGATTCAAGCGTTATCAGTTCCGCTCCGAGGTATTGACTACTACTGTCAGGGCAGTGATTCAGAGACTACGAGGTAGCTATCGGTGTCCGCAGCCTCGTATCTCTTTACCTTGTTGTTTCCACTATTTTCAAACAATTGTGCCAAAGATATTGTAATAGTAATATTATTATTAGGATTTTCATTAGCTGCTCATGATTTTGTGACACCCCGGTTCGGGCTGTAGTCGGGAGGGTTTCACTATATTTTTCCGCTAATTTTTGTTATTAAACTATACTCATATTATATTCGTATTGCTAACTGTTTAAAACGAGGTTTAATTTGGATTGGGTGGCCTTGTCTTCATGAGAGGCGCCATCACGACTGGGTTGGGATTTTGGGTCGTGACACAATTAGAAACTAGTAATTAATTGTAGCATTTTTGCGCGAAGAATAAATTTAAAATAAAAATAAGAAGACAAGAGTTGTGAACTGGTGATGGAATTCCAAGATTTGGAGCAATTTTATTGTAGTGATAGATAATTTTAAGTTTTTGAAAATATAACAAGAAAATATTACTAACTTTGTATATATATATATATATATATATATATATATATTTGAAATATTTATTTTGTTTCAAAGTTAAAACATAGAATTAAAAAACTTATAATATTCTTTCAAACTTTGAATTAGTTTCAAAGTTTAAAATTAGATTCAAACCTTGAAATTTGAATCAATTAGAAACTAGTAATTAATTGTAGTATTTTTGCGGAAAGAATAAATTTTAAAAAAAAATAAGAAGACAAGTGGTGTGAACTTGTTATGGAATTCCAAGATTCTGAGCAATTTTATTGTAGTTATAGATAATTTATGGTTTTTGAAAATATAACAACAAAATATGACTAACTTTGTATATATATTTGAAATGTTTAGTTTATTTCAAAGTTCAGAATTAGAATTAAAAAACTTATAATATTCTTTCAAACGTTGAATTAGTTTCAAAGTTTAAAATTAGATTCAAACCTTGAATTTTGAATCAATTAGAAACTAGCAATTAATTGTAGTAGTTTTGCGTAAAGAATAAATTTAAAAAAAAAAAAAAAGAAGACAAGAGTTATAAACTTGTGACGGAAGTCCGAGATTTGAAGCAATTTTATTGTAGTGATAGATAAATTTAAGTTTTTGAATATATAACAAAAAAATATTTCTAACTTTGTATATATATTTGAAATGTTTACTTTGTTTCAAAGTTAAAAATTAAATTTAAAAACTTATAATATTTTTCCAAACGTTGAATTAGTTTGAAAGTTTTAAATTAGATTCAAACCTTGAAATTTGAATCAATAAGAAACTAGTAATTAATTGTAGTAATTTTTGCAAAGAATAAATTTTTTAAAAAAAATAAGAAGACAAGAGTTGTGAACTTGTGATGCAATTCCAAGATTTGGAGCAATTTTATTGTAGTGATATATAATATTAAGTTGTTCAAAATATAAAAACAAAATATTAAAAACTTTGTATATATATATATATATATATATATATATATTTGAGATGTTTAGTTTGTTTCAAAGTTCAAACTTAGAAATAATTCAAACTCCGAATTAGTTTCAAAGTTTAAAATTAGATTCAAACTTTGAAATTTGAATCAATTAGAAACTAGTAATTAATAGTAGTATTTTTGCGCAAAGAATAAATTTAAAAAAAAATAAGAAGACAAGTGTTGTGAACTTGTTATGGAATTCCAAGATTCCTAGCAATTTTATTGTAGTTATAGATAATTTTAGGTTTTTGAAAATATAACAACAAAATATTACTAACTTTGTATATATATATTTGAAATGTTTAGTTTATTTCAAAGTTCAAAACTAGAAATAAAAAACTTATAATATTCTTTCAAACATTGAATTAGTTTCAAAGTTTAAAATAGATTCAAACCTTGAAATTTGAATCAATTAGAAACTAGTAATTAATTATAGTAGTTTTGCGTAATGAATAAATTTAAAAAAAAATAAGAAGACAAGAGCTGTGAACTTGTGATGGAATTCCAAGATTTAGAGCAATTTTATTGTAGTGATAGATAATTTTAAGTTTTTGAAAATATATCAACAAAATATTACTAACTTTGTATATATATATATATATATATATATATATATATATATATATATATTTGAAATGTTTAGTTTGTTTCTGTGACAACCTAGCTAGTCGTCTCGTGAGTTACCGCTCCGTTCTCCCCATTTCTGCTTTATTATGTTTCGCTATCCGTATTTTATGTAATCACGTTGAATGATTTGCGTTCGGAGTAGATTTGGTAAGAAATGAGACACTCAGTCTCTTTCAAGAAGGTTTAAGTTGTAAAAGTCAACCGGATGTTGACTAATGAGTTAGAGGGCTCGGATGTGAATTCCGACAATTCGACTAGTTTGGTAAGATGATTTATGACTTAGGAGTGTGATAGGAATTGGTTTTGGAAGTCCCGTGTAGAATTAGGCTTGAATTGGTGAAGTTAGTATTTTGGTGATTTCCGGTTAATAGGCTAGATTTTGATCCGAGGGTCGGAATGGACTTCCGAGAGTTGTAATAGCTTCGTATGGAGATTTCGGACTTAGTCGTATGTCCAGATTTGAAATTGGAAGTCCGTAGGACAATTCAACGCATTTTGGCGAATGTTGGAAAATAGAAGATTTTTGGAAAGTTTGACCGAGGGGTTAACTTTTTGATATCGGGGTCGGAATCCAGTTCTGAAAAAGTTCATAGGTCCGTTATGTCATTTATGACTTGTGTGCAAAATTTGAGGTCAATCAGACTCGATTTGATAGGTTTCGGCATCGAATGTAGAAGTTGGAATTTATTAGTTTAATTAGGCTTGAATTGGGGTATGATTCGTGTTTTTAACATTGTTGGATGTGATTTAAGGCCTCGACTAAGTCCGTAATATATTTTAGGACTTGTTGGTATATCCGGACGGGGTCCCGAATGGCTCGGGTGAGTTTTGGGTGGTTAAACGGACTATTTTATCTTTGGAAAAGATGAAAATATCTGCAGAAAATTGCAGAAAATTTCAAAAAAAAACTGATGCGTGTAGTCCCGTTTGGAAGCTCATATCTTGCAGTCTATAAGGAATTAGAAAAATTGCAAAACATAAAAATTGTAGTCCTTTGAATCTAGTTTCCAGAATGATAAAGCATTCATCATTTCGACATATATACAGAAAGTTACGATAGGTCGACGTTGGCTGCTGGAGCAGTTTTCACAGAACTTCTCGATGCACTTTAGAAACTCATATCTCGGAATATATAAAGTGTTATGTAGTGTACAACATATCAAATGAAAGATCTTCGAGTCTAGTTTCTAAATCTTCAAACCGTTGCTCATTTGCATATTTCCACAAGGAGTTATGAGCATTTTAATAGAAGGTGTACAGCAAGAGAATAATGATAAGAGGATGTACAACCTGCACAGCGCAAGTACAACTCCATGAAGCCTGGGCAAAATGTTTTAAGCCCTATTTTGTCCGATTTTGGGTATAGTTTCACCCATAGTTGTTCATTTTTGGAGGTTCTTGAAAGAAATTAACGAGGGATTCAAGGAGAATCGATTGAAGGTAAGAATTTTGGACCTAAAACTCGTTTATATTATGAAATCCACCTAGAAAATCATTGAAGTCTTGCTAAAAATGGAAGAAATAGGGCTTGGGATTTTGAAATTTTAATTGGGTATTTGGAGGACCATTTGGGGCCGGATTTGAGAACTTTTGATATGTACGAACTCGTGGGGATATAAGGACCCCGTTGATGTGAAAATTTTTGAACTTCGAGAAGTGGGCCTGGGGCTCGGGTTTTGCTAATTTCGATATTTCTTGGTATTTTTGATTGTTTTTGCTTGGGTTTTGTTCCCTCAACATATTGTGACATATTGTTCTGAATTTGGATAGATTTGACGCACCTGAAGGCCAATTTGAAAGGCAAAGGCGTCGTGGGCTAAGGATTTAGCCGGTTTGGGGTGAGTAATGTTTGTAAATGATGTTCTGAGGGTTTGAAACCCCAGATTGCACATCGTAAGTGCTATATTGAGTTGAGGCACATGCTCGATGATGAGCATGGGGTCGTTTACTACTGGGGATTGGGGCTTTGTCCATCCCGATTTATGATTTTACTACATATTTGATTGAAACCTGTTTGATATCATCATGATTTGGGCTGCTTGCCATATTTTGGGCTTCTTGCCGGTTATGTGAACCCTTCAGGGGTATTTATCACTGTTTACTGAAATCATATTTGGGCTACGTGCCGGTTATGTAAACCCTTCAGGGGTATTTGTCACTGATTTGAATCATTATTTGAACTCAGTTTTGAAAATTAAATGATTTTTTCAAATGATTTTTTTTATGGATCGGGTGGCACGCCGCCACGAGATTTGATTTTAATGGATCGGGTGGCACGCCGCCACGAGATGTAATGTGCATGGATCGGGTGACACGCCGTCACGAGATATTGCACTACTGAACCCCCCACAGTAAGCGCCGAGTAGCCAGGGAACGGGTGGCACGCCGCCACGATAGTCATGAGTTGCATTGCATTTAATTGCATTGCATTGCATTGCATTTTTGGTTGTGTTGGTGTTGTTTTCGTTTACTTCATGTTATCTATTTGAGATGTTACATGTTATTACTGTTCCATCGTGGATTTCTTATGTCTTATGCGTTTCTTACTTTCAGTTATTATTTATATGTATTACTCACTGAGTTGGAAGTACTCACATTACTCCCTGCACCATGTGTGCAGATTCAGGCATTATCGGTTCCGCTCCGAGACACTGATTACTACTGTCAAAGCGGCGATTCAGAGATTACGACATAGCTGTTGGCGTCCGCAGCCCCGTATCTCTTTTATCTTGTTATTTCCAGTATCTTCGAACAATTGTGCCAAGATATTGTATTAGTAATCTTATTATTAAGATTTTCATTAGTTGCTCATGATTTTGTGACACCCCGGCTCGGGCTGTAGTCGGGATGGTTCACTGTATTTTGTCACAAATTGCTGTTATTAAATCGTACTTATATTATTTTTGTATTGTTTAACTGTTTGAATGAAGTTTAGTTGAATTGGCTGGCCTTGTCTTCACGAGAGGCGCCATCACGATCATGGTTGGGATTTTGGGTCTTGACAGCTTGGTATCAGAGCCTAGGCTACATAGGTCTCACGAGTCATGAGCGAGTTTAGTAGATTCTTGCGGATTAGTACAGAGACGTCTGTACTTATCTTCGAGAGGCTGCGGAACCTATTTAGGAAAATTCCATATTCTTGAAATTCTTGTCGTGCAAACTTGTTTATCCGAGTACTAAAACTTCTGCTAACCTGTTCTCCCACAGATGGTGAGGCCGCGAACTACTGGACGAGGTGGACGACCACCAGTATCACCCACTGAGGCCACCAGAGGCCGTGGACGCGGTCGTGGTTGTGGTAGAGGCAGAGCGGCGAGGGCAGCATCTATTGATCCACCAGCTGCCCCAGCTCAGGAACATGCTCCAGCAGCACTAGTTCAGGCACCAGCTGTGCCTATTGCTATTCCAGGTCTTCAGGAGACCTTGGCTTAGATATTATCTGTTTGCACTGGCTTGGCTCAGGCGGTTTCAGCCAGCACAGCCGCCACTACTTCACAGGCCGGGGGAGGCAATCAGACTCCGGTTGCCCGTACGCCTGAGCAGGTAGTGCAGGGACTTCAGATGCCGGGGGCACCTCCAGCCAAGCCAGCTGCACCCGCTCAGGAATTCATGGTACCTGTTATGCCAGATGATGAGCAGCGTCGCCTTGAGAGGTTTGGCAGACTCCAGCCTCCGTCATTCAGTGGTGCTGAGGGCGAGGATGCCCAGGGTTTTCTTGACAAGTGTCAGCGAATGCTCCGGACAGCCGGAATTCTTGAGTCTAGTGGTGTGGCATTCACCACCTTTCAGTTTACGGGAGCTGCCTTTAATTGGTGGGAGGCATATGAGAGGCGTAGGCCGGTAGATGCAGCGCCCCTTACTTGGCAGCAGTTCTCCGCTCTTTTCTTGGAGAAGTATGTGCCGCAGTCCCGTCGAGAGGAGTTGCGCAGACAGTTTGAGTGGCTGCGACAGAGGGATATGACGGTGTCACAATATGAGTCAAGATTTTCTGAGTTGGCTCGACATGCCGTCTGGATGGTACCAACTGATCGTGAAAGGATCAGGAGGTTTGTGGATGGCCTTAACTATCATCTCCGTATCCTCATGACCAGGGAGAGAGTATTGGGTGCTACCTTCGAGGAGGTGGTTGATATAGCTCGCGAGATTGAGACGGTTCACCGTCAGGAGCGAGAGGAGAGGGAGGCTAAGAGGCCTCGAGGATCAGGCAGTTACAGTGGTGCTCCTTCGAGGGGCCAGTTTCAGCAGGGTAGAGGCCGTTCCTTTAGGCCTGCTCAGCCAGCCCGTCCAAATTATCGTGGGGCATCTGCAGGTCATGGTTATCACGGGTTGCAGCAGGGTCAGTCAACACTCAGCGCCCTTCCAGCCCATGCTCCGTCGGCCCAGGGTCCTTCTATGCCGAGTGCATTTGCTAGAGCACCAGGGAGCCGTTATGAGTGTGGCGAGATGGGCCACTTGCGGAGGCAGTGTCCTTACTTTGCTGCTAGATCGTCCCAACCGAGGGGTCAGCCCTCGACTTCTGCTCCAGCTACCTTACCACCAGCCCAGCCAGCTAGGGGTGGAGGTCAGGCAGCCAAAGGTCGCCCCAGAGGGGGAGGTCGAGCAGGCGGTGGCCAGGCCCGATTATACGCTATTCCAGGCAGGACAGATGCCAGTGCTTCAGATGCCATTATTACAGGTATTGTTTTAGTCTGCCACAGAGATGCCTCTGTATTATTTGATACCAGTTCCACTTATTCATATGTGTCCTCATATTTTGCTCATTATTTGAGTACGCCCCGGGAGTTTCTTGCTTTACTTGTTCATGTGTCTACCCCGGTGGGCGACACTGTTGTTGTAGACCGTATGTATCGGTCGTGTGTAGTAACTATTAGGGGTATGGAGACCCGAGTGGACCTATTGCTACTAAGCATGGTAGATTTTGATGTCATTTTGGGCATGGATTGGCTATCTCCATGTCGTGCTATTTTAGACTGTCATGCTAAGACAGTTACTTTGGCTATGCCGGGTGTGTCGCGGATCGAGTGGCGTGGCGTGACTAATTATATTCCTAGTAGGGTGATATCATACTTGAAAGCCCAGCATATGGTTGGGAAGGGTTGCCTTGCATACCTAGCGTTTGTGAGGGATGTTGGAGCTGAGACTCCAAGCATCGATTCTGTTCCAGTTGTGCGGGATTCTCCTGATGTATTTCCTGCAGACCTGCCGGGCATGCCACCGGACAGGGATATTGATTTTGGTATTGACCTGGTGCCGGGCACTCAACCCATCTCTATTCCACCGTATCCTATGGCACCAGCAGAGTGGAAGGAGTTGAAAGAGCAACTTCAGGAACTCCTAGATAAGGGGTTCATTCGGCCTAGTGTGTCACCTTGGGGTGCACCGGTTCTATTTGTGAAAAAGAAAGATGGCACGATGAGAATGTGCATCGATTATAGGCAACAGAACAAGGTAACAATCAAGAACAAATATCCTTTGCCTCGCATCGATGATTTATTTGACCAGCTTCAGGGAGCACGAGTATTCTCTAAGATTGTTCAGGATATCACCAGTTAAAGATCAGGGATGCAAATATTCTTAAGACTGCTTTCCGGACTAAGTATGGCCACTATGAGTTTCTTGTTATGTCTTTCGGGCTAACCAATGCCTCAGCAGCGTTCATGCAGTTAATGAACAATGTATTTCGGCCTTATCTGGATTCGTTCGTGGTGGTATTCATTGATGATATTCTGGTGTACTCGCGTAATCAGGAAGAGCACGCAGAACATTTGCGAGTTGTATTACAGAGACTGAGGGAGGAGAAGCTTTATGCAAAATTATCTAAGTGCGAGTTTTGGCTCAATTCAGTGGCTTTCTTGGGGCACGTGGTGTCCAGCGAGGGTATACAGGTCGACCCAAAGAAGATAGAGGTGGTCCAGAGTTGGCCTAGACCGTCCTCGGTCACAGATTCGTAGCTTTCTTGGGTTGGCAGGCTATTATCGCCGGTTTGTTCAGGGTTTCTCATCCATTGCGTCGCCCTTGACCAAATTGACCCAGAAGGGTGTTCTATTTGTATGGTCGGACAAGTGTGAGGAGAGCTTTCAAAAGCTCAAGACAGCCTTAACCACAGCTCCAGTATTGGTTCTACCATCAGCCTCAGGTTCGTATACCGTATATCGTGATGCCTCAAGAATTGGGATCGGTTGTGTATTAATGCAGGAGGGTAGAGTTATCGCTTATGCTTCTCGTCAGTTGAAGCCTCATGAGAAGAACTATCCCGTGCATGATTTGGAACT
>MCJB01002772.1:0-11244 GCA_002018475.1 Nicotiana obtusifolia | reverse complement strand
TCAACGAAGCTCAACAGGCGGCAAATAAGGTACACTTCCTCTCTGGCTCTATTTGGCGTCCGTTATCTTGTCCTATACTTGTACTGATTGTTTTATTATATACACCTTGCAGTCTTCGGTGCTTCATCACGAGGCATTCCTTCGGCAAAGGGAAGAAATGGCACAAGAAAAAATCACAGCGCCAACAACTCGAGGGGGAGATGTCGAGCCTTAGGACCGAGTTGGACTTCATGCGAAGAGAGCACGACAAATCAATCGACCAGCTGGGGCAGCAAACCGACCGATTAAATCAACTTCGGTCTGCAGTGAGCGAGGCCAAGGCGGAAACCAACGAATGGATAGCCAAGGCCGATATACTGACTTCGGAAAAGGAGACCCTCCAAGCTCGCATAGTTCCCTTGGAAGAGCAGATTTCGGAGGCACAAGAAAAAATCGGAGTTCTAACTAAGAGCACCGAATCTCTTCAATCCCAAGTCGAGATGCTCACCCAAGACCGGGATGTTCTGGTGAACGAGCTGCAATCAGCAAAGTCTGAGATTGCCACGTCTAAAGCCGACGCCGATGATTTGATAGCTCAATATAGAGCTGATGCTGAGGCCGCCCAGGAGCAATCAAAGATTTTGGTCGAATACACCAAGTGCCAGACCCGTCTCTCCGTCCTCGAAGAGCTGCAAGCTCGAGGTTTCGATCTATCTTCTGAGGTCGATGAAGCAGCAAAGATCGAAGCCGAAGAAAGGAGGAGGGCCTTTCCTGAGGAAGAAGATGACTCTGACTGATGTTGCCTGTAAAACACTATGGCCTTTTTGTAACATACTTTAATTTGCATATATAAAAGAATTCCTTTTGTCTGACTTTGCTTTAAAATTTTCATATCTCGCAAAATGTCCTGCCTTAGCTAGGATTTATTTCACCATATATTTCCTTCCTCCAAGGCCGATCAAATAAGGCCCACACCTCGAGGGGACCTTGGTCCGTTAAGGAATTGGATCCCTCCTAACAGGTTTCGATCCGATTCGACCTTAACCTTTTATGAGTTTGGAGTTGCCTTAATAGGCCTCGTTTCTCTCCAAACTTTATCAGTTCGATGTGGCCTTGGCCTATTAAGAAATCGGGATTAAGTCTTAGAAAATTTTGTTCCCCTTTGAACTTCAATGACTTGATTCGGCCTTAGCCCTTTTAAAGAATCGAGGTTTTTCCTTGACAAGTCTATGTCACCCTCGAATTTAGTTTGGTTTGGCCTTAGCCTTTTATAAATTGGGGATTGCCTGAGTCCCCTTCGAGTTTTGTTAACTCAATACGGCCTTCGCCTTTTAATCAAGTTTGGGGATTGCCTTAATAGGTCTTACTCTCCTCGAATTTTGTTAACTCAATACGGCCTTGGCCTTTTAGTCAAGTTTGGGGCTTGCCTTAATAGGTCTTACTCCCCTCGGAATTTGGCGCAACCATTTGAACAATGTTAGTTTTTGATGATGTAATGAAAATCAAAGAGGCCCTTAGGCTTAGAAACAGAATATTGATGCCAAATAAACTTTGTTAGCATTCATATGCTTGTACAACTTTGCTTAAGGGGGAGATCGATCTACTTGGGCACGGTACTTTCGACCGTTTGACCCTTACATTGATTCCTAATGATCTGCGTGAAGTCCCCTTGAATTCGAAGTAGCTAGGCAAAGATTCGAAATAGACTAGCAATCTCCAGCTATTCGAGGTCGATCGAAGTTGTGCACCAAATATCATTATCTTCGATGAGCGACCGTTCTAAGTTAGCACGACTCATGGTTGCCTCATTAAAAACCTTGCGGTAAAACCCGATTTGGGACAAAATTGATCGAAGAAAAAAAGAGTGCAACACGTGCTTTCAGTCTTAGTGTTTTGTGTTTCCTGGCTCGAGGTCATTCCATTTGCAACCTGCAGATGTTAGTATCGACAAATAAAATAAAAAGAAGAAATTTATTACCTTAACAATAATATCGCTTCAGGTGGCTCACGTTCCAATTGTTTCGTAGTTGCTTGCCATCCATAGTTCCGAGTTTGTAGGATCCTTTTCCGGTGACCTTCAAGACAGTATAGGGGCCTTCCCAGTTCGGTCCCAGTTTTCCTTCGTTAGGATCTCGAGTGTTGGGTGTAATTCTTCTGAGTACCAAGTCCCCAATGTTGAAGTATCGGAGATAGGCTCTCCGATTGTAATATCTCTCAATTTTTTGTTTCTGCGCCACCATCCGAACCAGAGCAGCTTCCCTTCTTTCATCCAAATGTTCTAGGCTGATGTTCATAGCCTCCCGATTTGATTCTTCGGCTGCGTATCGGAACCTGACGTTCGGTTCACCTACCTCGACCAGTATCAGTGCTTCAGTACCGTAGACTAGGGAGAATGGGGTGGCCCGGGTGCTGGTTTTCTCGGTTGTACGATATGCCCATAAGGCCTCGGGCAGCATTTCCCTCCATTTTCCCTTTGCGTCGGCCAACCTTTTCTTCAAGTTCTAAATTATAGTCTTGTTGGTTGACTCGGCTGTTGACAATATTCTCTTAATCTTGTTATCTTCGAAGAACTTTGTTATTTTGCTGCCAACGAACTGCTTGCCATTATCGCATACAACTTCCGAGGGCATCCCGAACCAACAAATAATATGGTCCCATATGAAGTCAATTACTTCCTTTTCCCTGACCTTTTCATAAGCCTGCGCTTCCACCCACTTGGAAAAGTAGTCAGTCATAAAAAGAATAAATTGAGATTTACCTGGTGCTCGAGGGAGGGGGCCGACGATGTCCATTCCCCACTTCATGAGCGGCCATGGCGATAGGACTGAATGCAGTGTCTCTCCAGGCTGGTGAATCATCGGTGCATGCCTTGGCATTTGCTGCACTTGCGTACAAACTCCTTCGTATCTCTTTCCATGCCGATCCAATAGTAACCGGCCCGAATTATTTTTCGAACCAAGGATTCGGAGCCGGAGTGATTGCCGCATATACCTTCGTGTATTTCCCTTAAGATGTATTCGGTGTCATCGGGTCCAAGACATATGGCAAAAGGACTTCCGAATGTTCTTCTGTATAAAGTTCCGTCGTCGGCCAAGCAAAATCGGGCTGCCTTTGTGCGTAACGCCCTTGATTCTTTGGGATCCGATGGCAATTTACCTGAACTAAGATATTCCATGTATTTGTTTCTCCAATCCCAGGTCAAGCTTGTTGAGTTGATTTCGGCATGGCCTTCTTCCACCACCGACCTCAATAATTGCACGACCTTTTCAGAATCAATTTCTTCATCCTCGACCGATGATCCTATATTGGCGAGGGCATCGGCCTCACTATTTTGTTCCCGTGGTATGTGCTGTAGGGTTCATTCTTTAAACCTATGTAGCATGACCTAAAGTTTGTCCACGTACCTTTTCATACGCCCCTCTTTGACCTCGAATGTCCTATTTACTTGGTTGACTACGAGGAGGGAATCGCATTTGGCCTCGATTACTTTCGCTCCCAGGTTTTTGGCCAACTCTAAACCTGCAATCATAGCCTCATACTCTGCTTCATTGTTAGTCAATTTTACAGTCTTAATAGACTGTCGAATCGTATTCCCGGTTGGGGGTTTGAGTACGATACCAAGCCCCGATCCCTTTGAATTACAAGCGCCGTCTGTGAACAAGGTCCACACTCCCGAAGGAGTCCCCGATTTGGTCATCAACTCTCTCTCGACCTCGGGGATAAGCGACGGTGTGAAGTCGGCGACAAAATCTGCTAGTACTTGAGACTTGATCGATGTTCGAGGCCGATATTCAATATCGTATCCGCTTATCTCAATGGCCCACTTGGCCAATCGACCTGATAGCTCAGGTTTGTGCATAATGTTCCTAAGTGGATAAGTTGTCACTACACATATGGGGTGACTTTGGAAGTAGGGTTTCAACTTCCTAGAGGCACTCAATAACGCGAGTGCTAATTTTTCCAAATATGGGTACCTAGTTTCGGCCTCACCTATTGTGCTACTGATGTAGTAAATAGGGAATTTCGTACCTTGTTTTTCTCGGACCAGGACCCCACTCACCGCTATTTCCGAAACAGCAAGGTAAAGGTACAACTGCTCACCTGCTTTTGGCGTATGCAGCAAAGGTGGGCTAGAGAGGTACTTTTTAAGCTCTTCTAACGCATGTTGGCATTCTGGTCCCCATGAGAATTCGTTCTTCTTCTTCAGCAAGTTGAAGAACTGATGGCTCCTGTCGGATGACCTTGATATAAATCGGCCTAGAGCTGCTATCCGACCTGTCAGTTTCTGCACAGCTTTCACATTGTCTACGATCGTTATGTCTTCGATGGCTTTGATTTTGTCGGGGTTGATTTCTATTCCCTGGTTCGAGACCATAAAGCCAAGGAATTTTCCCGAACCTACTCCGAATGCACACTTCTCTGGGTTTAACTTCATGTTGTACCTTTTTAGGACGTCAAATGTTTCCTGCAAATGACTCAAACGGTCCTCTGCTCGCAGGGACTTAACTAACATGTCATCAATATAAACTTCCATTGTTACTCCTAGTTGTTTTTCGAACATCTTATTTACTAGGTGTTGGTAGGTAGCCCCCACATTTTTCAGCCCGAAAGGCATCACATTATAGAAATAAGTGGCATACTTAGTGATGAAGGATGTATTTTCTTGATCATCCTTATCCATTTGTATCTGGTTGTAACCAAAGTAGGCATCAAGAAAACTAAGAGTCTCATGGCCAGCGGTAGCATCGATCATGCGATCGATGTTGGGCAAGGGAAAGGAGTCTTTGGGGCATGCCTTGTTTAGATCTTTATAATCTATGCACATCCTAAGCTTATTCCCCTTCTTAGGAACTACAACTACGTTTGCTAGCCATTCCGGGTACTTAACTTCCCGAATGGACCCTATATTCAAAAGTTTAGTTACCTCGTCCTTGATGAATGCTTGCTTGATTTCGGACTGAGGCCTCCTCTTTTGCTTGGCCGGCCCAAATTTTGGGTCAATGCTCAGCTTGTGAGTTGTAATTTCCGGCGGTATCCCTGTTATGTCAAGGTGGGAGCAAGCAAAAGAATCTTCGTTAGCTGAAAGAAATTTAGTTAGTTTGGTCCTGAGCTCGGAGCTTAAGCCCGAGCCCAGGTATACCTTTCGATCGGGCAAAACGCTTTGGAGTGAAATCTGTTCGAGCTCTTCGACCGTCGATTTGGCACATCGGACTCGTCGGGACCAATAAATGACTGGGGAACCCCGTAATTATCAACTTCGAGTTGATCCTGCTCACCCTCGTTTGTTGAAGGTTGTGTCTGTGATTGCTATTGGGTCTTCTGGGAAGGAGCGGTCGGTTTTGGCACTATCTCTTCCATTGCGAATATTTCCCTCGCAGCATGTTGTTCTCTGCATACGGTTACGACCCCATCAGCCGATGGGAATTTCAACATCTGATGTAATGTTGAAGGTACGGCTCCGATGTCATGAATCCAAGGCCTTCCAAGCAAGGCATTGTATCTCATGTCGCTCTCGATCACACAAAACTTCATTGCCCGAAAAGTATCGGCGGTGTTCACCATCAATGTTATTTCCCCTTTGGTTGTTTCACATGCCATGTTGAAACCATTGAGGATCCGTACTTCGGGGATGATCTGGTTTGTCAAACCAAGCTGCTCGACGATCCATGACCGAATTATATTAGCCGAACTACCGGGGTCGACAAGTACGCGCTTCACCCGGTTTTTGTGTACGAGCATCGATATCACCAAGGCATCTTTATGGGGCTGTACAACTCCTTCTATATCTTTATCGCCGAAGCATAAGGCTCCTTTCGCCGCATAATCCCGAGTGCGTTTTTCTCGAGTGATAGATATTTTAGTACGCTTCAACACCGGGTTTTGGGGTGCGTCTACCCCTCCGATAATCATGTTGATCGTGTGTTGAGGTTCTTCTTGATTTGTTGGCCTATTTCTGTTCCCGTAATGGTTCTTGGCCCGGTCGCTTAAAAATTCCCGGAGGTGCCCGTTTTCGAGAAACCGTGCTACCTCCTCCCTCAGCTGCCGGCAATCTTCTGTCTTATGTCCATGTGTACCATGGTACATACATATTAAGTTAGGGTCTCTTTTGGCCGGGTCCGATTGCAATGGCCGAGGCTATTTGGTATCTTTAATGCGACCAATGGCGGATACGAGAGTCACTGAATCGATGTTGAAATTGTACTCGGACAGTCGAGGCGCTTCTCGGTGATTAGCGGCTCTTTCGAAGTTATTTCTTGGCAACGGTCCTCGGTTCCTTTGGTTGGGATCGTTCCTTCTCTCTTGTCTCGGGGACCTTTGTCTTCCCGGGATGGCCCTTCGATCGCCAGGGTACGGTCGATGTCTGTATCTGTTCGTCCTTGGCTCTCGATAATTGTCTCTTAGGGTCCGATCATGAGTTCTGATAGGATAAGCGGATCCCGAGGGGACCCCGAGCTGATCATCCTCAACCCTGATCTTTGATAGATATCGATTGTGTATATCCGCCCAAGTGGCAGACGGGTACTCGATCAAGCTCTGCTTGAGCTGTTGAGAAGCCGTTGAGCTCCGGGCATTGAGCCCTTGAGTGAAAGCTTGTACGGCCCAATCATCGGTGACCAGTGGTAGGTCCATTCGCTCCATTTGAAAACGAGATACAAACTCCCTCAGCATCTCGTTATCTCTTTGCCTGACTTTGAATAAGTCTGACTTCCGTGTCTCGACTTTAATGGCACCTGCATGAGCTTTGACGAAGGTGTTTGCAAGCATTGCAAAGGAGTCGATGGAGTTCGGGGGCAAGTTGTGGTACCAAGTCATTGCTCCTTTCGACAAGGTCTCCCCGAATTTTTTCAGAAGAACAGACTCAATCTCTTCATCTTCGAGATCGTTTCCCTTTATGGCGCATGTGTACGCCGTTACGCGTTCATTCGGATCAGATGTCCCGTTGTACTTGGGGATTTCCGGCATGCGGAAGTTTTTTGGTATAGGTTTTGGGGCAGCGCTTGACAGGAAAGGCTTTTGTACAAATTTCTTTGAGTCCAAGCCTTTCAACACCGGGGGTGCTCCTGGAATCTGGTCCACCCTCGAGTTATATGTTTCTACTTTCTTATCATTGGCTTCAATCTTCTTTTGGCCCGATTCGACTCGCTTGGTCAGTTCCTCGAGCATCTTCATGATTCTAAAATTTATCCCCGACCCACTTTCATCCGGTTGCGCCGCGGTCGGTTCATTTTCGGGAACAACTCCTCAAGAAGAACCAGCTTCGACCTTGTCCGAAACCTGAATGCGACTTTGCAACTGGGCGATGGCTGCTTGCTGGGCTTGTAGCATGTCGAATATCATTTTGAGACTGATCCCATCCCCTTCATTATTTTGAGTTCTCGAACGATGTTCTCTCTGAACACTGTTTGACGGGCTAGAAGTCTGATCTACATCGACCGCCATTTGAGAGTTGGCGTCGGTTGGAACCTCATTACCGAGCATCACATTGTTGTTTCGCCCTAGTGGTCAAACTCGTCATTGATGGGCTGTGAGTGTGACATGACTATATTATATCCTGAAAACAAAAGATTCTGCAAAGAACAAGCGTAAAATAGTGTGTGACAGAAATTTATATCAAACGTTCACTATTATCCTTAGCCCCACGGTGGGCGCCAAACTGTTTACCCTAAAATACGAGTAACAATCGAATTTGTACGTGGTATTAAGGATACGTGACTTGGCCTGATACAATTTAAGAATAAGTGATAAATAAAGGCTGTTTTAAGTAAGCGAAAGAATAAACAAACCACCAAGGTTGAGCAATTTTGCTGTGACGGAATGAACAACAAAGAAATAAATAGTTTATGGAGAAGATAGCCTAAAAAATGATAATTGTATTGCTGATAGTATGTTGTCGTATACAATAGAATTGAGTTCTTTATATAGCAGGGAAAAAGGAATTCTATACAAGGTAAAAAACCTAATTACAGGGTAAAATATCCCTATAAGTACTGGGTTCAACGTCTTTGATGATTTGGGCCGTGATTTCCGCCGAGATAGTTACATACCACGAGATTTTCGGCCCTTCCTTTACACGAATCAGATATTTTTACCATAAGTTGCTTCTACCTAGACCGGTCTTGACTGCCTCATCTCGAACACTTTGGTCTCGAACTTAAAACTGATGATACCCGACCTCGAACTTCCCTTCTTAAAGTGCTGATCTCGATCCACAATAGACCGATCCCGGATTGTACCCAAGACCGATGTTCTTCATGTGCTCGATTGTATCCGACCCCATACAGTGGCTATACCAAGGAAAAAGAAAATAAAATAAATAAAAGAATACCATTACCCTTTGCTACGTGTTTTGGCTTAGGAAAATAGAAGTCGGAGGAAAAAGAAAAACAAAATAGAGAGCATCACTCAAATCTGTAAGGATGGCAGTTGACCTCTGTTATATTACTAAAAGGGACAACTGAAATTTCAGATTAATTTAATCAAATCATAATAACAACGATGATGATTACAATAGCAGTTACAAGAACAACATAAACAATGATATAGAAATTATGAACTTATAAATAGACAAATGAAAAACTTTTATAAGCGTATAATGATAATGTAATAATATACATTTTCAAAATCATTTAAAATTTAGGGATTAAAATACTTATTACAAAGAAATAAGAAAATAGGGAAGTAAACGTAATAACGCAGCCATAAAAGAGATTTGTATTATGAAGCCTAACCTGAAAGGATGTCTGAAATTATGATAAAATTCAGTGTCCTATTTCGTATGCCTTCTCGAGCTAGCCAATAGTCAAAGGCATGTATGCATATATTTCATTAATTAGACTAGACACGACATCGATCTAGTTTTGTTAATATATTTATGTACACCTTATTTAACTATAAAACATTGACAGAATCCTTATCACCTCAAGTGATTAACTACTATTTGGGGTGGGAAATTTTGTCAAAGATATGAAAATTCCATTTACTAGGATATACAATAGACATTATATTCGAGAGTGGAAAAGCAAACCTTCGACACTATTGTTTACCCTTAAAATAGGATAACAATTGAATTTGTTCGTAGGGTTAAGGACTTGTAAATTAGCTTGATACTAAATGAAAGCAAGTCTTAAGTATTTAGAATATGATAGAGAGATAGAGCGATCAAACTGTAAGTTGACGATAAATCATAAGCAGTGAAATAGTTCTTTAGCTGACAATAATTGAGAGCTTAGTTCTGATGAATAATACAAATAATCAGCAATGATCAAGTAAAGTGTTTTATTTTATTAGAGGAAAACTTGTCCGGAAAAACTGCTTTTGCAAAGGATTTCTGCCTCGCTTATAAGTAGATCCCTTTTACATGGGTAAGTGGAAAAGTCACAGTATCCCTCCTACATGGGTAAGTGTAAAAGTTACAATAAAGGCAGGGAACTGATTACAAGGAAAATCCCACTAATTACGAGATTTAACACATTTAATATTCTTAAATGGCAGTACAACGGTCGCAATGGATAAGGTAGTAAGTTTGGCGAAACATCTGTTGGAAGGCGAAATATATGAGCCGGGGTCGATCCTCGATCATGCGGCATTTTTCGACCGACCGGATTAACCATCCCATCTCGGTAGCTCCGTCCTGCGTATCCGGCTTCGTGATCCCGGTTCGAAGAGCCAACTCCGTATTACCTTTGACCCACCTTCATCCAATGGTATTCGACCCGGCTTCACTCGATTATATCCGACCCAATACAGATAGTCCCCTCGTTTATTGGAGAGTAAGGACAATAAACGACGTGAACTATTTAACCTTAGGCTTATCAACCGGACAACCTAAGCTAGCTTGTATCGTGTCGCGGAAGCTTATCCGTCAGAATTCCTTACTCAGAAAGTTTCTATACATGACGGTAGTCCAATGACGTACTCAATTGTTGGCGTAGGCAATCATTACCCATTCTTTCGCAGAAGCTAGTATTTTTCCATCGCATTAAATGCGCGTGTTTCAACGCTGCCTGCCTCGTACTTTGTGCTACAGCCTTTGGAGAACTATAAATACTTCGTTCTTCTTTATGTTGGCCCGTTTGTCTTCACGTGTTAACTCACTTTGTCTTCTACTACTAATCCACTTTGCCCCTTTTTTATTGTTCATCTTCTTCGTCGCAAAACTCTTTGAATCCTTCCACTTCCCTTTATTTTCATGGCAAAAACATCCAAGTCCGTTCCCCAAAGTCAATCATCCCCTGCTCAGCTTGTTCAAAGGACTGAGCCCATCGGTATCGAAGGATCCTCTGCGGAACCTCCATTGCAGGCCTTCATACCACCGGGATGTTATATAGGTACAGATTTTAAAATTGAGAAGTCGTCTTCTGTACCCGATCGGGGCGAACCGGTTTCAGATTACGTTAGCACCATTACTTCTCAATACCTTGACAGGGTCAAGGCCGATTGTCATTGGAACGACAAGGAAGTAATAATTGTTGGGTATCAATAAAGGTGAATGGGAAATGACAGGATAAAAATAAAGGGAATATAAAAGGTCCCTTTTTGCTTTGATTAAAGCGTTTGTCCCACATCGGGAAAAGAAAGAAAAATAGAGGTGTATATATTACATTACACCTTCTCTAGTTGCTAAAAGGGTTGAAGGGGCAAGGACCCCTCGCGCCGTCGTCGTCGTCGTCGTCGCTCGGCTCGACTCGGCTCGGCTTCGGCTTCGGCTACGGCTTCAGATTGGGATTTGGATTTGGATTTGGATTTGTCAAAGATCGATTGATTGATTATCTTTTTGGACAAAATTTTCCTTAATTATTTATTTAATTAATTAATTAATTAATTAATTAATTATTTAATAAATAAGAATCCACTTAACGCGGATCGACCCTGACCCGCGACCCAGACCGGTCCGTTTTCTTTTCCCGAATTTTCTTTTTCAAATTTCCCTCCAAAACGTGGTGACTGATCTGAATGGTTGCAAACATTCAGAATCAGTACCTCCAACCTGGTGACTGATCTGAATGGTTGCAAACATTCAGATTCAGTACTTCAATGGGGCAAGGACCCCTCGCGCCGTCGTCGTCGTTGCTCGGCTCGGCTCGGCTCGGCTTCGGCTTCGGCTACGGCTACGGCTTCGGCTTCGGCTTCGGCTTCGGCTTCGGCTTCGGCTTCGGATTTAGATTTGGATTTGGATTTGTCAAAGATCGATTGATTGATTATCTTTTTGGACAAAATTTTCCTTAATTATTTAATTAATTAATTAATTAATTATTTAATAAATAA
>MCJB01002771.1:0-11250 GCA_002018475.1 Nicotiana obtusifolia | reverse complement strand
GAGAGAAAGAAAAGAGGGCCGAATTTGGGAGGAAAATAAGGAGGAATAGGAAACCCTAATTCTAGTCCAAGGAGGAAACAACTCCCAATCCAAAAGGGAAGTTTCAAGGAGTTGAAATTCTATTTGGACAAGGAGAGGAGGGGCGAAATTAAGTTGGAAAAGGAAAGGGGGGCCGAAAATCCTAAGAGCTAAGGAGAGAGGATTGGTCTTCTCCAAACTAAAGTGGGAAAGCTTCAAAACTTTCCTTCCCTTTACTATTTCGAAATTCCTTCTTGAATTACATTAATTCTAATAAGTAATTCTTAGGTAATTTCCTACTTAAGTAATTACTAATCTTTGAGCTTGTAGGACCTCGTGCTAAAATTCAGAATTTCCACTTTCGTAGATAATTCTTGGCTTCTTGTGCTCACTTAAAAAGCTGTCCGCCTATCGAGTCACATAAATTCACTCACCCCGAAGAAACTATTGAACTTGTGAACTTGAAAGGTCGCTAAGGAACTCGATCAATTAGAGGAAGCCAATTTGAAGACAAGTGTGAAATCCTACCAGAAATTTGAGTGAACCCGACAATCATTCAAAAGTGAGAGAGAGTGTCATTAACTAACCTTAACACATTCTCTGGTCTTGTTTCTTTTGTAGTTACATGGCTACGGAAGGAGAAAAGGTTGTGACAGACATAACTTTAGCCGAGCTTTGGGCTGAAGTAAGGGAGCTTAGTATCCGAATGGAGAACCTTGAAAGAACCACTAGTACTTGGAAGAATGCCGGGGAAGGAACTAGTCATGGTTCTATCTTAAGACCTGAACATGATGGTACTATTTGCGAGGTGGAGAGTGACAAGGAGATTGAGGAAGATAAGGGAGCTGATTTGTTTGAGTGTGACGATGAAATTTCTACTAATGTTCACCCCTTGCCTAGTGTTGTTAGTGATGTTTTGCAGGAATATAGGGACATGTTTCCCGAGGAGATGCCGAGTGGACTACCTCCATTGAGGGGGATAGCACACCAAATTGGCTTTGTTCCGGGGTCACAAATTTCGAACAAACCCGCATATCGAAGCAATTCACAGGATACTAAGGAGTTGCAACGACAAGTGGATGAGCCATTGACTAAGGGGCTAGTTTGAGAGAGTCTAAGTCCGTGTGCCGTACCCATGATCTTGGTTCCAAAGAAAGATCGCACCTGGAGGATGTGTGTTGATTGTCGAGCCGTCAACAAGATAACGATAAAGTATCGTCATCCTATCTCTAGGTTAGATGCTATGCTAGATGAGTTATGTGGTTCAAGTGTGTTTTTTAAGATTGATCTTAGGTCCAGTTACCACCAAATCCGTATGAAACCGGGTGATGAGTGGAAAACTGCATTCAAGTCCAAGTTTGGTCTATATGAATGGTTGGTGATGCCTTTTGGTCTCTCCAAAGCACCTAGTACGTTCATGCGATTAAAGAATCATGTGCTTAAACCGTTTCTTAATATGTTTGTTGTCTACTTTGATGATATCCTGATTTATAGTAGGAGTTTAGATGACCATGTTAATCACTTAAGGCAAGTATTTGAAGTTTGAGAGCAGAAAAGCTATATGTTAATTACAAGAAGTGTGCCTTTTGTGTGAAGATAGTATGTGGAGCGTGTTTTGAGTGTAAAAGAGCTAAATCTAGGTCTAATAATCATGGTTTTTATACTCCCTTATCCGTTCCTACTAGTCCTTGGGTAGATGTTTCGATAGATTTTGTGATGGGGCTGCCGCGATATCGAGGTGGTCATAATAGCATATATGTGGTTGTATATAGGTTTTCTAATATGGCTCACTTCATTCCCTGTAAAAAATGTGATGATGCACAATATGTTGCTTCTTTGTCCATTGCTAATGTGTTAAAGTTGCATGGTATGCCTCGAACTATTGTTAGTGATAGAGATGCTAAGTTTTCGAGTCACTTTTGGAAGTGTTTGTGGGGTGCTCTTGGCACCAACTTGTTGTTTTCTACATCACATCATCCACAGACTAACGGTCAAACTGAGGTTGTTAATAGCACCTTGGGAGCTCTTCTCCGAGCTTTGACCAAAGGGAAGTCCGGCACTTGGGCTGACCGATTACCTATTATGGAGTTTGCATATAATAGAACTGTTCATTGAATGACTAGCATTACTCCATTTGAATGTGTTTATGGTTTTAATCCTTTGATACCACTTGATCTTATTCCTTTGTCAAGAGATGCAGTTATAAGCATTGATGGAGAAAATCGAAAAGCCGCATTGCTCGAATTGCATGCTAAGGTGAGGAAAACTTTGGAGGATGCTTATGAAAAGGTAGCAGTCAAGAAGAATAAAGGAAGGAAAAAGCTGGACTTAAGAGAGGTGACTGGTTTTGGATGCACTTCCGCAAGGAACGATTTCCGAACCATAGGAAAGGGAAGTTGGCTCCGCGAGGAGATGGACCATTTCAAGTGTTGTAAAAGATCAAAAATAATGCTTATGTCATAGACCTGCCTTCTGATTATGCTGTTTCTAAGACATTCAATATCTCTGATTTGACTCTTTGTGCTGCTTTGAAAGATGATGATGGTTCGATTTTGAGGACGAAATCTTCTCAAGAAGGGGAGAATGATGCAGGCCAACCTGATCAAGCTACGTTCATGCCATCAATGTTGGATAAGATAAAGAAAAGGCGTTTGTTAGCCTTGGAGAAGAGCCAAGCGTTCACACATCTTGTGTTGGACGAAATATTTGTTGATGATGTACATTTGTGTTTATGTTGTATTATTGTGTTGCTATGGAAGACATTGACTCTTACTTGGTGTCCTGCGTGGCCATTCTTTTTACTTACCCAAATTGTTGCCTTTTTGTTAGTTATTTTTTTCCTAGTTGATTTAGGACAAGGCTCACTCTATATATGCCTAAAGACTTCATTATTTTCAGTACCTAACTTTGACATTCAATACAAAAATCGGCAGCAACTTTGCTCCAAACTCGTGTGCTTTGAACTTGTCCAATTTTTGGTGTGATTCCAAATTGAACACGTTTCTTTGTTTGATCGAACAGTTTGCAAGACCATCGTTGTCTTGAGGGTTGTTCGTATAGTATAGGTACTCCATGACTTCATCAAGAAGGTAGGTAGACTAGTTCCTACTTGTTGTCTTGATAGTTCATTAAGCGTCTTGCTTCTATCCTTTTATCTTGTTTTCCTCATTTAATATTGCATCAGTTCCAGTGGTATTTATCGGTAACGTTATCTCACCCTTGGTGGTCTCACATTCCATGTTGAATCCCTTAAGAACTCGGATTGTAGGAATGATCTGGTCTAGCAGGCCGAGTTGCTCCACGACCCTTGATCGAATGATGTTGGTCGAGCTACCTGGATCGATTAACACACGTTGAACTCTAATTTTATGTACGAGTATAGATATTACCAGTGTGTCATTGTGGGGCTGTACAATCCCTTCCGCGTCCTCGTCGTTGAAAGATAAAGTTCCCTTTGGCGTGTAATTCTAAGTCCGTTTCTCCCCAGTAATGGATACTTTGGCGCGTTTCAACATCGGCCCCTGAGGAGTATCGACTCCACCGATTATCATGTTGATGACGTGTTGAGGTTCTTCTTGCCCTATCTGTTTGTCAGTTCCCGAAATGATCTTTGGCTCGGTCGCTCAAGAATTCTCGAAGATGTCCGATATTGAGTAGCCGCGCTACTTCCTCTCTCAGTTGCCGACAATCTCGCGTTCTGTGACCGTGAGTGCCATGATATTTGCATATTTCGTTAGGATCCCTTTGGTTCAGATTGAATTGTAGTGGTTGAGGCCATTTAGTATCTTTGATGCGACCGATAGCCAATACAATAGTGGCAGCATCGACATTAAAGTTGTACTCCGATAGCCGCAGTGCATCTTTATTCTCGATGGGCCTTTTGAAGCTGCTTTTGGTCATGATCCCCGTCTGCTCTAGCCTCGGTCATTTCTCCTTTCATTTCTTAGGGAGTTCCACCCGGATACACCGATTTTTCTGTCCCGATATGGCTAATGCCGATCTCTGTTCGATCTTGGTTCGCGATCAATATCCCTTCTGACTTTGTCAAGAGCTCTAACGAGATAAATGGATCCTGAAGAGGCCCCGAGCTAATCGTCTTCGACTCTGATTTTTGACTGGTATCGGTTATGTATGTCAGCCCATATAACAGCCGGGTATTCTATTAAGTTCTGCTTTAGTTGTTGCGAAGTCGCTGAGCTTCGAATATTGAGTCCCTGAGTGAAAGCTTGAACAGCTCAATCATCAGTGACTGGCGGCAGATCCATCCGTTCCATTTGAAACCGGGACACGAACTCTCTGATCATCTCGTTATCCTTTTGTTTGACTTTGAGAAGGTCCAATTTCCTCATTTCGACCTTGATAGCACCTACGTGTCCCTTCACAAAAGAATCTGCAAGCATAGCAAATGAGTCGATAGAATTAGGAGGTAAGTTGTGATACCATATCATGGCTCCCTTTGACAGGGTCTCCCCAAATTTGTTCAACAGAACGGATTCGATCTCATCGTCCTCCAGGTTGTTCCCTTTGATATCACATACGAGGTTACGTGCTCGTTCAGGTCGGTCATTCCGTTATACTTGGTTATTTCGGGCATACGGAATTTTTTGGGGATCGGCTTCGGAGCCGCGCTCGGTGAAAAAGGCTTTTGCACGAACTCCCTAGAATCTAGGCCTTTTAACACCGGGGGTGCCCTTGGGATTCGGTCTACCCTGGAGTTGTAGGTTTCCACCTTTTTGTCATTTGCCTCGATCTTTCTCTCCCCTGATTCTATCCGTTTTGTCAGCTCCTCGAGCATCTTCATAATTCTAGGGTTTTCCCCCGATTCACATTCATTCGACCTTCCTACAATTGATTCCTCCCTACGGGTAATTTCTCGGGAAGGGCCGGGCTCAACCCTGTTCGGGATTTGGCTGTGATTTTGTGACTGAGCTATCGCCGTCTGTTGAGCCTGTAACATTTTGAAGATCATCCGAAGGCTATTCCCCGTCCCCTTCAATGTTTTGGGGGTTTCGAGTTACTGATCGGACTCCTCTATGAATGCTATTTGAGGGGTCGGTAGGCGGATCCACATCAACTGCCACGTGTGAATTAGCGTCAATCGGGTCAACAATCGGGATCTCGTTACCAGCAACTATGTTGTTATTTTCACCTTGGTGATCGAACTCGTTATCAACGTGCAGAGGTGCCGATTGAGAGTTTGACATTTTTATATTATAGCCTGGAATCAAAGACACTTCAAAGAGCAAGTGTGAAGCAGTGTGTGTGTTATGGAGATTTGTATCAAATAACCACTATTATCCTTAGCTCCAAGGTGGGCGCCAAATTTTTACCCTCAAAATCGGATAACAATTGAATTTATACGCGGTTTTAAGGATATGTGATCTAGTTTGATACAAAATGAGAAATCAAATTGAAATTAAAATTAAAGATAAAAATGAATGCAAACCACACAAGTTGAGCGGTGTTAGCCTTGTATGTTGACGCCCTTGGGCCTAGAAACGTTGCAATCGAGGTTAGAAAAAGAATAATCAGACAGTAATTGCTAAAGAGATCAGTCTATTGCTATTTTTCGTGACCAGATCCAAAGTGTCTTCACAAATAATTAGAACCCCCTTTATATATTAGGGGAATCCTACTTTAGGTACAACTCTATATAAGGTAAAAAAATCTCATGATTTGCTGATAAAGCGGTTCCATTGATTCGTGCCGAGATTCACGCTGTGATGCTCGACCCATTACGGATATTCTGGCTTTCCGTTATTTAGGTTCGGCGATCTTCTCTCGAACATGTTCGAGGTCAGGATCGGTTTCGAATCACGGGCTCAGTGTTCTCGAGGACGGACATTCTGACCTCGAGTTCTGCTTCAATGAAACTCGGGGTCGATCTTCAAATCTTCGCGTTCCGAGCTCGATCTGTCGTGTAATAATCGAGTCCGATTTCGACCGTATACACAAATCTTTCATCCCATAACTGCAATCAAACGGATTAAACCTTTTAATGTTTTTATCTGTTTCTCACTTTCTCTCAAGAAGCACGATCGTGCTTTGCATATGAAGCATTCATTTTATGGGAGGCAGCAAGTATAAGCTGGAAAGAGAAATTACTTATAGCTTTGGAAGGAGAAACGGCTTAGGCTGCTATACAATTTGGGCATTGCTTAGATTTTGGATATTTCTATGAAAAAATAGATGCTATATAGCCAGAAACTTTAATATTGAGTCAGACAGAATACAGTGAAGTCAATGGTTCAACTGAACTTCATGATTTCGGCTCAATCTTTAGTACATATGTAAAAAATTATACTTGTGAGTAAAACACATTAAACTCAAGCTGAACCCATTGATTTGTATATTCTAAATTCGCAAGCGATCAACAGGAAGATAACATTAATATTTCTCCCAGTTTCAATATTATAAAGTTAAAATTTAAATATTCATGTCAAGTGTGCAAACAAAGTCACATATTGTTAGCTGAAAAAATTAGGTGCCTGCATATAAAGTGCAGAGATCTCTTAATCGTATGAGACCTTTAGGAGAAAAAACGTGCAAGCTTGGCCCAAAGCGAACGATATCACACCATGTTAAGAGTATATTTGAGCCGTTTTAGTCCAACAAATGGTATCAGAGCCAATAGTTTGGTGTCTATGGAGAAGGCAGAGCGTGGCATGGGAGCCGGCTTAATGCCTTTGCCCGTCTATAAGGTTTACGACGACCTTTACTCATAGCTTTAAAGATGCATACACAATCTTTGGGCTTCGATGACCGTAAACACTTAATATCACGTGGGTGAAACATAGTTAATCTCTAATTTAGCCCATGAATGGTGATGGGTCATGTGGAACTTAGTTCAAGGGAGAGATTGTTAGGTATGTGTAAACAAAATCTCACATGAAAAATGATTCAAGCCACAAATAATAAATCTTTCCCTTGGCTTGAATTCTCTTTATCTGCAAGAACAACATCTATGTGCCTTGTCCTCGACCCACAAAGGCTCTACTGAATACTAGACACACTAATCAAGTTTAGGCAATGCCTAAACTAGTTGGTCAGGACTACCTTGGTCATCATATCAACTAGATTATCATGTGTAGACACGTTTTTCGTATTAAAAAATCTTTTGAAAACAATGTCTCGAATAAAGTGATGTCTGACTTCAATATGCTTTGTCCCCTCATGAAACATTTGATTCTGTGTAGATGAATGACACTCTAATTGTCATAAAATACATGTGTCTTCTTTTGAGCAAGTTCAAGATCACTTATCAAGCCTTGTAGCCAAAGAGCCTCTTTTACTGCTTCGCCTCTATAGTAGACAAAGCAACAACCGACTGCAATAATGACACTACCAGAAAGAGTAAAAACATAACCTTTCAGATATCTTCTCTTATTCAAACCCTGCATAATCTGAATCGACATAGTCAACTATGAATTCACTCAGCTTGTCTTTGTTAAAGACAAGCCTACATCTGCAGTACTCTTTAGGTATCTCAAGATTCGCTTCATTGCTTGCCAATGTTCTTTACGAGGATACATCATATATCTACTCATAATTCAAAAGTCATACGAAAAGTACTATAAGATACAATTCTTCTTATGTTAATATGATGAAAAAATACATTTTAAAATATTGATCAAATTTACGCAATTTGAATCTCGAAAAAGCGAAATGATTCAAAGAAACTGGAACCGAGGGAGTAATACACTCAAGTGAATTCAAAATTAGCAATAGAGTTTATAAGTTAGAAATTGTGAAAATCGGGGCATATATTGCGTTTCTCTCATAAGCAATTTTCTTTTGTGATTTGTTGGTTGATCTCTACTTAATTCCTCTACTCATCTTTGTTTTCTGGTTTGGTTTTAGGAAGTAAGGTAATAAGCCTATTAAAGTTACTCGTGTTTGATCTCTCTAAGCACGATATTTGGAATACTTTTCATTTACTATATTTGCATTTGAATAGTGCGTAAGCTGTAGTTAATTTAATTGATTGATTTTTGGGGATAGACAAATTTAGGATCATAATAACATTTATCCTTAAAGGCGTAATTGAGCGTGATCAGAGAAAAATCAGCGATGTTAAGCGAACGTTTTCATGAGTATAGGAAAGTCTATGTTGGGGGTTGATTTTGGTGATTTCATATACATTATTCCGCTAATTTCTTAGCCAATGTATGACATCAAAATTCCGTTTACTTGAAGTATTCAAGTAAAATCGTTCAAAAGATATGCTGATTGTTGAAGTATATATTTACTTTTCTACTTATATCATACACCCGTGGGAAATATGTCATAGAACCCTTGCATTATGGCCACTAACGAGGTGTCTCGGAAGGACTTTTTTAGGGCTCTTAACGGTGGTCGTAAAAGTAAAAGCCTTTAATTGAAACTTGTGATTTTTACTTAGCTATATTATACATTATAAATTTAATTATAACTATTCCTTAATCATAAGAAATTAAATTTTAAAAAATCCTCATTAATATTCCGATTTAAATATTTGAAACATATCTCTTCTCCTTCCTCACAGCTCCTGCCTTCAAACACTAGAACGAAAGCTGACCCTTTCTTTTGCTCCCCTGGCCAAAATCCCCAAATCCGCCGAGGAAAATGTTCGCCGAACCCTCCTCTTCTCCGCTTTTCATCAACTTTCACCTCTTCAGCCATGAAAATCAACTCAGCAGATACAATTAAAAGATAATATTGAGGAGAATTTTGAGCCAATTAATTAAACATCTGACAAGATCCTCTTGATGACAAGCGACGAAGGAATAACTCCACGATAAAAGGTGAAAAGTGCATGTTTTGAGTTTGTTTGTGTATTATTTTTTGTGTGAGTTGCGGAAGTTCACACCGCTTTTGAAGTAAAAATATACTCATTACATTTTTCTTATATGTAGGAACAAATTTGCATGGAAAAGGATCAAATATGAGAAAATTTGGCGAAAGAAAGGCTGAAGAGAGAAATCTGGGACAGTGAAGTGAGGTTCGCTTCGCCAGACCGGGACCGAAGTAGAAGAAATCAACTTCTCTAATCCGAATTAAAAGAAGTCAAATTCACCGAAACTAAACCCGACTTGATATAAATATGATAGTTATTTTGAGGGAGAGAAGACTTTGTGGAGGCAAGAATACGCTTGGAGCAAGAAGAATGATTCAACTTCCCGTTTCTTTCCTCTTCCGTCCTATTTTGCATTGCCATGAATTCTAGTATTGTATTGTTAAATACTAGTATGATTAGCTAATTTCTTATCTAGGGTTTGATGGAACCTACTAGAGGATGACTTTTCATTACATTTAATATAATTTAGCCTTTGAATTTCTCTACTTGTTTAACTACGTGCTTATTTCAGTCGATTGAATGGTCATCGATTGATTGTGCCTATTTATTATGTATTGCTTGAAAAAGGGTATATATTTAGGTAGTTGTTGAATGAAGTCACTCCTAACGTATGTAAAAAATAAATACGGAGGGTTTAAAGGCAGGATTAGAAAGAACGAAACTTTGGTGTGATCTTAGTGATTGGTGAACTAGTGCCAGCTAGCGTAGTTCGAGAGAATATGTGTAGTAAATTGTGATAGTTGCTCGAAAAAGAATTACGACACCTGAAGTGCTCATGATCAGTAGAGAATACTTATGTAATATTATAGGAGACGTGGCACTACTAGAAAACAGGTCAAAAGCGACCGAAAAAAGCGACCAAAGTTGGTCTCAATTTGCCCAAAAGCGACCAAAAAGCGACCAAACCGACCTGGTCAGTATTCAGGTGGTCACAAACAATTTGCGACCAAAGTTGGTCGCAAATTTGCGACCAACATTGGTCTCTATCACAAAAGGACCAAACATTCCGGAAAAACATATAGAGACTGACTTTGGTCGCCAATTAGCGACCAAAGTTGGTCGCTATATTTTTTTTTAAATTAAGTTGGTCGCTAGAGTAATTAATTTTTTTTTAAAATTTTTAGTATGCGACCAACTTTGGTCGCTAATCAAAAAAAAAAAAAAAATAGCAGTTAGCGACCAACTTTGGTCGCTAACTGCTAATTTTTTTTTTAATTTTTTGATTAGCGACCAACGTTGGTCGCTATACTCCCAGATTTTAAAAATCTGGGTACCAACCTTGGTCACTAATCAGAAAATTAAATTTTTTTTTAAAGTTTAGCGACCAAATAGCGACCAACATTGGTCGTTAATTTGCAGATTTAGTTTTTTTCCAGTAAATAGCGACCAACTTGAGACCAACGTTGGTCGCTTTTTTTTGGTTCATTTTTTCCAGAAATAGCCTGTTTTGGCAGCTGCACCACCTGCCAGCTTACCAAAATCCTAAAATAGGCATTTTATGCCATAAACAACAAGAACAACGACAACAACAACAAACAACAACAACGACAACAACAATAACAAACAACAACGACAACAACAACAACAACAAGAAGAACAACAACAACAATAAACAACAGCAGCATTAAACAACAACATTAAATAATAACAAAGTATAAAGTTCAAATGAACTTATACATTAGTTAAATGTTATTACAATTCAACGTTTATTAATGTTTACATTAGGAGTGTCATCGTCCGATGAAGTTTCATCACCAAGATGTTGTGGATAAGGGTGCTGTTGTGTAGGACCGGAGGGATGATAACGGGGATGATGGGAGGAAGTAGCAGGGGGAGGGTGAGCATCTGGCGATGATTCACGAGACCGGGGAATCGGAAAAGCGCCAGAAGCCAAGAGAGATTTGAGCTGCTCTTGTATGGCAACATACTGAGCATCTCTAACCTTCTCTCTTTCTTCTCTAACCCTCTCTCTTTCCTTGGCAGCTTCTAGCTCGGCTGTGAGCTTTGCCAAATTCTCCCGCATAGAGGAGAGGCACTCCTCATCAAGTTGCTCCGCTTGCGAGGAAGTGCCTATTCCTTGCATTCCACACCTATAGCGGTGGAATTTCTTAGCGGGAAGCCCATATACCTTCCCCCCTTTTGGACTGCCAGCAGCCTGCGTCCATAATCTTTCAGCATCCTCGTCAGACGGTTGGATTGGGTCGCCCGATGAAGATGGTGGCTGGCTGCGTACAAATTCTTCAACCTCAGCTGTGAAGCGACTCTATAAGAAAAATTACATAGAATTAGTATTCAAAAGTTATATAAAACTAAATCAAAGTACTTAATGAAAATTGAAAACTTACATGTACAGCCGAGGCTCGGTCCTCGACCCACCTTTCTTCATGCGAATCTTT
>MCJB01002770.1:632-11252 GCA_002018475.1 Nicotiana obtusifolia | reverse complement strand
GGATCCCGGATCAATCAATGCATATACATCATAAGAAAACACAGACAATATACCTGTAACAACATCTGGAGATGACTCGAGATCCTGCCGACCTACATAGATTCGATTTTGAGTACCACTCGAGCTCGACATTCCACCTCTACCTCTACCACGACCTGTAGGCTGCTGAAAACCCCATGCTAGAGGTCGAACTGATGAGGAAGACCCAGCTACAGATCCAGTCGGTTGAACTATACCAGCACCTCCTCTGTTAGGACAATCCCGCCTCATATGGCCAGGCTGTCCGCAAGAATAGCATACATCGGAACCTTGACGACACAGTCCAACGTGGGCCTTGCCGCACTGATCACAACGAGGTGTTAGGGGTCTCGTCTGACTAGTATCCCTGTAATGTTGCAAGCCTGACGCCCGTGAACTCTGAAC
Organism: Nicotiana obtusifolia; assembly: GCA_002018475.1. Lineage (NCBI taxonomy): Eukaryota > Viridiplantae > Streptophyta > Magnoliopsida > Solanales > Solanaceae > Nicotiana > Nicotiana obtusifolia. The sequence continues at coordinate 10,829 of MCJB01002770.1, read as the reverse complement.
TGGACCCAAATAGGTAAATCGATCATATCGAGGTCTCTGAAACTATGGAGGAGCACTAGCTACAGGTGGTGCCGAACCCCTCGAAAACTGGGACCTGACATTACCTCTGAAGTCACCAGAATACCCTGCAAATCTCGCCCTCTTATGCTGGCCCCTATCCCGCTCCCTGTCTGTTCTTTGCTGGCGCTTACGATCCTCTAATGTCTGGGCATAAGCCTGAATACGAGAAATATCCATGCCCTCTATCAAGGATGCAGTCGTGCACTCATTTATCAGGTGTGGTCCCAATCCGTTCACAAGCAAATGAACCCTACCCCCCATCTCGGCCACCATGTGAGGAGCGTACCTTGCCAAGGAATCAAACTGCATGCTGTACTCCCGCACACTCATATTACCTTGTTTAAGGTTCAAGAATTTATCAGCTTTGGCTCGTCGTACCTCAACTGGCAGGTAATGACGAAGAAATGCCTAAGAAAATTCCTTCCACACAGGTGGGGGAGCATTTAGACCCCTGGATCTTTCCCAACTATCATACCAGAAAACTGCTAGATCCCGTAACCGATAAGAAGCCAACTCTACTGCCTCCGTATCACTAGCATGCATAACCCGCAGTTTACGGTGAACCTGATCAATAAAAGTCTGCGGGTCCACCTTGGGGTCTGATCCGGTAAACACTGGAGGATCTAGATTAATGAAATCCCGAACTCTCGCACTGACCGGTTTATCAGTAGCACCGGTATTCTGCCTCTGAGCCTGAGTAGCTACCAAGCTAGTCAGTAACTGTACCGCACTCTGCATATCCTGGTATGTAGTACCAGATGGAGGAACTGGAGATGCTGGATGCCTTCTTATATCCTTTGGTGGAGAAGGAGTAGATGAGGTCTGCGACGGCATCTCGCTCTGAGGCTCACTATGGCCTGCTCCGGCGGGAGGCACCTGACTGTTACCCTCTCCCGCAGCTAAATCAAGGCGCCTATTAATCACTTGCTTCCTAGTCGTGGGCATCGCTGAAAAGAACATGGTTAATATTAGCAACAAATACTTAAGACTCAGCTCTGCGCACGATCTAGATTCAGGAAAAAGGTAACAACCCTAAATGTCAAGCAGCCTCCTGGCTATAAATGTGGCGCGCTACACATCCATAATCAAGACTCTACTAGACACAGCTCATAGACAACCCCTAGGACAGACCTGCTCTGGTACAAAGTTTGTCACGACCCAAGCCGGAGGGCCGCGACTGGCACCGGACCCTACTCAACGGGCGCCGGCGTACCCTTCATCTAAGTTTCCTTATTATCTATAAGGCTTGTCATAAACATACAATCTTGAACAATAATCATAATGAACTGAGACATCATAACATGATATGAACATACTTATATACATAATATGGCCAACAAGGCTGCAATGCAAAACCATACAAAAAAATACATACGTTTGCCGACAAGGCAATTCAACTGTACATGGGTCAACCCATCGCTTGTCTATGCATAAATTGATACTTGTCTATGAGCCTCTACAAAACCGTACATAATGCAACCTACGTCGGAATAGGGCCCCGACATGCCCATAACAGAATGCATACCAAGACTGTGGCAAGTCTGAAGGATGGATCTCGCCAATATCTGCTGAACTGGGTAGCCTACTATGGTGGGGGAGCTTCGTCTATCTGCCTGCCCAGACCTGCAGCACGACATGCAGCGTCCACAAATAAAGGATGTCAGTACGGATAATGTACTGAGTATGTAAGACAGGAAACATAATGTAAGAACAAGAATAAGCATCAGGATAAGAGACATACAACCTGTACCATCTGAATGCCTCTGAGGGCGACTAACCATATCATGCCTAACGTGTATATGCATATACATATATATATATATATATCCTTTTGAAAATCATCATATACACATATACGCCTCTGTGGGCCTCATCATCATCTTATACATATGCCTCTGTGGGCCTTCTCATTATCATACGCAACTGATCAGTGGTTGCACAATAGGTGCCTGCCTGGCCGACTATAGCGCGGCGCGGTAAAGTAAAATAGCTGTCGTCTATAGCGCGACTAAATAGAGTAAAACATATATTGGCACAATAGGTGCCTGCCCGGCCGACTATAGCGCGGCGCGGTAAAGTAAAATAGATAATGCATGCTGGACTCATAAGATACATACTATCATGGTGTCGTAAGGTCGAAGAAATAATAACATATCAATCCTCCCATAAGAGGGGAAACAATATACGTACTACTACCTTCTAAGAGTAGAGTATTTTTGGGGTTCGTTCATTGCATTGTGTACAGTCAGAGTCGTGCAAAAGAAGGAAAAGGATAGTCTCACATACCTTTCAATACTTTCCAACTCAAGCTATGAAACTTCCACGACTTCTTAGTCTACAATAAGAGAAATGACACTACCGTTATCGTTTAAGTATCGTAACTATTATGTATCGACTGTAACCTATTTTGCGATAAAACGGACAGTACCTCCCCTATATATATGACTTCACACAAGTCAAAACAATCACCAAACAGCCAAACAACATCAATAAGAATCATATTGAGCCTCCCAAAACAGTCCACGCACAAACTAATCACTTCATACATACGATGGCCACTATAGTCGTGTCAAACGACCCGAAAATGTTATGAACAACTATCAGCCCACAACCCTAAATATATATGGTGTTTCTCCACACCCTTCATCCTCCAAAACTCCAAAAACAGTAGTAAGACACGCAGACCAACAGCAACACAAAACAGTCCACAAAACAGTCCGCTACCAATGAATAACTCGAACTCACGGCTTCCGATCACCGTCCCGTGAGTTCTTACATGTATAGAACGAATTACCAAGACTTAACAGTAGCAAAAAGGTATGAAACAGAGCAGTAAACTAACCTTACTTGTTAGATAACTCAGCCCTTTCTTTGGTTCTTCAAACTCTAGGTTTCACCCCCAATTAGAACTTCAAAGAGGGGGAAAATCGATTAGGGTTTGTGTGGGATTTTTGGGGAGGGGTTGCAAAGGTTCTATTTTGGTTTTGAAGGTCTGGAATAATAGTGAATTAAATGAGTTTAAAAGTTCATAAATGTCCCCTCTTGGCCGACTTTGGGGCTTTTAGTTTTATCCCCCAAGTTTGGCAAGTAGGTGATGCACCTACTTGTCACCTACCAGTCTGCGCAGTTCTGCGGAAATACAATTATCTCAATACTCCGAGTTTTTATTGACAAACGGTTTAATGCGTTGGAAACTAGACTCATAGACCTTTTATTTGGTAGGTAGATCACCCCGTAATTCCTTGTAAATTGGGAGAAAAGCTCAGAAACATTTGACCTAACGTATAAGTAAAATTGTGAACCTAAGTGGCGACAACTTTTGTCGACTTTTGTTTCATAACTCGTTTGACTTCTATACTTATGAAACGGATATTATATGATTCAAATACCTTATAACATGACCTCTTGGTGATGTTAATCACCTCTCGATTTACCCGAAAATGCGAGTTACAACATCCTTAACTCGTTTATCTTCTAATACTTGTTAACCACCCTTATTCACCCTTGCATCATTTAAGACCAATAGGGCTAAACTCTTATTGCCTCAAAGGTAATTCTCTTCTCGGACCTATGTAGACTGTCTTACAGTGTAATCTAACCTGTACAAATATTGGTTATAACAAAAGTCCACACTCCGGAAGGAGTCTCCGATTCGGTCATTAGTTCTCTCTCGACCTCGAGTATAAGCGACGGCGTAAAGTCGACGACAAAATCTGCCAGTACTTGAGATTTGATCGAGGTTCGAGGCTGATATTCAATATCGTATCCGTTTATTTCGATGGCCCACTTGGCCAGTCGACCTGATAGCTCAGGTTTGTGCATAATATTCCTATGGGGATAAGTTGTTACTACACATATGGGGTGGCATTGGAAATAGGGTTTTAGCTTCCTAGAGGCACTCAATAAAGCGAGTGCTAACTTTTCCAAATGTGGGTATCTAGTTTCGGCCTCACCTAGGGTTCTACTGACGTAGTAAATGAGGAATTGCGTACCTTGTTCTTCTCGAACCAAGGCCCCGCTCACCGCTACTTCAGAAACAACAAGGTAAAGGTATAATTGCTCACCCGTTTTTGGCGTATCAACAAAGGTGGACTGGGAAGATACCTTTTAAGCTCTTCTAACGCACGCTGACATTCCGAACCCCACGAGAATTCGTTCATCTTTTTCAGCAAGTTGAAGAATTGGTGGCTCCGGTCGGATGATCTAGAGATGAATCGGCCTAGGACTGTTATCCGACCTATCAGCTTTTGCACAGCTTTCATGCTGTCAACAATTGTTATATCTTCGATGGATTTGATTTTCTCAAGGTTAATTTCTATTCCTCGGTTCGAGACCATGAAACCAAGGAATTTTCCCGAGCCCACTCCGAATGCACACTTCTCTGGGTTCAACTTCATGTTGTACCGTTTTAGCACATCGAACGTTTCCTGCAAATGGCTCAAATGGTCCTCTGCTCGCAGGGACTTAACTAACATGTCATCAATGTAAACTTCCATTGTTATTCCTAGTTGTTTTTCGAACATTTTATTTACTAGGCGCTGATAGCTATCCCCCGCATTTTTTAGCCCGAATGGCATCACATTGTAACAATAAGTACCATATTTAGTGATGAAGGATGTCTTTTCTTGATCATCCTTATCCATTCGTATCTAGTTATAACCAGAGTAGGCATCGAGAAAGCTAAGGGTCTCGTGGCAAGCAGTAGCATCGATCATGCGATCGATGTTGGGCAAAGGGAAAGAATCTTTAGGGCACGTGATGTGCCGGGTAATTTCGGCACATTTTGATACTATTTGCTTAAAGCTTAACTTGTTTTACTTGCTAATTCTCATAATACTTATGTAATTTTAGTGTATTTGCAGAATAACAAGTGTCAAGACCGAGAAGAACAGAAAAGAGTTCAAAAAGTTAGCTGAAGACAAGAAGAGAAGTTAAAAGCATCGCGAGTAGAAGTATGCGGTCGCAAACTGAAAATGCGAACCGCATATTCCACAGGCAGATCGAATTTCAGGACAGAACTGTAGGCCAATCTTCATGTCGAGAATGCGGTCGCAAATGTGACCGCAAAACTGGAGTGCGAACCGCAAAATAGCCAGGTGCAATCACAAACACAAATAGAGTTCTGGGTGAAAATCAGAGTGGAGAATGCGATCGCATATCGCGATCGCATAATCAACATGCGAACCGCGAATCAAAACGCGATGGGAGCAAAATTTTCTGGTGGAGTTTGCGACGGACGATGATGATTTGCGGTCCACATTTCTGTTCTGCGACAGAAATGCGGTCCGCATTATTTCAACAAGGGTAAAGCTGACCGACATTCGCCTCGGGTTTTGGGCCTTTATAAATAGGTTTTATAGGGTTTTGTGAAGGGAGTCTTGTCAGAACTTAGAGTACAAAGTACGACAATTGACTATTTTGAATTCTTAGAAGCTTTTGGTGATCGAAAACCCTCTATTTTTGTAAGATGATATCAATTACTCTTCATTGTTCTTTAATTATCAGCATGTGTAGCTAAATTCAAACACTGAGGTTGTGAACCCTAGATGGGTAGAATGTTATTGAGATCTTGATATTGAATCCAATTCCGAAGGAATCTTGATATTTATTTATTTCTTGTTCTTCAATTAATCGTTAGTGGTTGTAGACATTAACGAATGCCAATTAACTCTAACTTATCTTGGAAAAGTGAGATAGAGTTTGGTAGAAATAAATAACAAAAACTCAAGGCCTTAAACCTTGTTTAATAAAATCGCTTAGGAATAAGTAGGTTTTAATTTGGCGCTTAATTGGTTGTTCTTAAGATCGACTTTTTTGTATTCGGGAGAATCGTAGAGAGGATACATTATCCAAATATTGGGAAATATTAGGTAGTAAATTAAACATCAATTGCATATCAAGAAAGGAATTCAATATTAATATCAAGAACATTCTACTACATCAAGGGGGACACAACCTTGGTCTCTTAAATTCATATTTTTAACATTCACACTATAAAAATTAGTTTTCAGCTTTCGTTTACTTATATATATTGAAAACTTCTTTATTCTATTTGACGTACTTGATAGAGTTACTACTTAGTCAAGTATTACATTAATTAGACAATAGTTTCACACCTATTCCCTGTGGGATTCGACCCCAACCTAGTTGGGTTACTATATTTGATATCGATCGCTTACACTGTTATTAAGGTGTAATTTGAGCGAATCAAATTTTGGCGCCGTTGCCGGGGCGATATGTCGGACCATGAAGATGATGTGGAGGTGGAGCAGGAAGAAAATCCTTTTGCAGATATTGAAGAACATATAGAGGATACAAACGCTATAGTACCTCCGGCTATGGGTGCTGCTACGTTCAAGGTGGAACATGGACTGATTCTGATGTTGAAAGCGGAAGGATTCTTCACAAATTCCACTGATGACGATCCAACGCAGCACCTCAGGAATTTCTTGGGTGTTTGTGCGATGCACAAGCAAAACCATGTCTCTAACGATGCATTAAGGCTGAGATGCTTTAAGTATTCGTTAGCTGGAGATGCGAGGAAATGGCTTCAAAATCTTCTGCCGAATTCCATCCGTTCATGGCCTGAACTTGTCCGGGCATTCTTGTCAAAGTGGTTTCCACAAAGCAAGAAATCTAAGCTCAGAGACAAGATATTCTTCTTTAAGCAACTACCTAGTGAACAATTACGTGAAGCGTGGGATCGCTTCAAGTTGTATTTGGTGAGGTCTCCAAACCATGGCTTTCCCGATTCCATCTTGCTGGAAAAATTCTACATGGGTTTGGACCCTATGAACCAATCAATAGCGAAGAATGCTGTTGCTGGATCTTTCATGGATAAAACCTTCGCTAGAGTAACTCAGATCTTGGATAAAATGGCAAAACACAATCAAGCTTGGCATTTTGAGGATACAACAGGTGGTATTACAATTTGATCTCCTTATATGAATAACTTGATCAAGGAAAATCAAGAACGAGACCAAGTAATTGCAGAACTTGCCACAAATGTCAATGTATTGACAAAACTTTTCACGGAAAACCAGAAGAAGAAAGTCAATGTGGTTGAGAATGTGCAGCCGGTGCAAGGTGATGCTTATGAACAGGAATATTATGTTAATAATTCTCAAGGTGGGTATCAAAGGCAGAACTACCAAGGTCAAGGATCGCAGAATCAATGGATACCAAACCCGCAAGGGCAAGGTCACCATCAACGGCGCAATGACCAAAGTGGTTCTCACCAAGGAAACTGGAAAAACAATAATAATTTTTCAAATCGAAGTTCCAACCCTTATGTTCCTCCAAAGGGTCAGTATTCAAATCAGGGATCCTCTAGTGAGTCTAAATTAGAGAGCAAGCTTGAAAGAATATTACAAAACGAAGAAAAGTCTGATAATTCCATGAAGAACATGACTGAATTGGTTGGCTCTCACACTGCGGCGATTCAAAAGCTGGAATTGCAAATGAGAGATCTTTCTCGTGAGCAATATCCACAGCAGAAGGGAATATTTCCTAGTGATACGATTGCAAATCCAAAGGGGAGTGGAAGTGACCCAACTTCCCATATTATGGCTATCACTACCAGTAGTGGTAAGACATTGCAAGGAAGAGATGAGCAAGCAGTTGATGTGGAAGAAATTCAAAAAGGGGTTGAAGTTGAAAAACCTAGTGTTGCTGAAGTGAACAAAAATCCAGAAGTTGTGCAAAACCGAGATGAGATCCAAGAAGGGATAAAGGACAAGGCAGAAGAAACATCAAACATTCTTCTGCCAATTCTTAGACCCCCTCCTCCTTTCCCTCAAAGACTTGCGAGAAGAGTTGATGACAGCAAGTTTGAGAAGTTCTATGACATTCTCAAGCAGCTATCGGTGAATATACCATTCTTGGAGGCTTTCCAAGAAATGTCGGGGTTTGCCAAGTATCCAAAGGATCTGATCACAAAGAAGAGAACCACCAAGAATGAGGTGGTGAATATAACCCACCGGGTTAGCTCTATCATTGCTACAAATCCAATCCAGAAGAAAGAGGACCCGGGAGCATTTACTATTCCGTGCACTATTGGAGTGCGCGACTTTGCTAAGGCACTGTGTGACAATGGGGCCAGCATCAATCTGATGCCACTAGCCATCTACAAACAAGATGGACTAGGAATTCCAAGGCCGACGAGCATGAGGTTGCAGATGGCTGACCGTTCAATCAAAAGACCCGTCGGTATTGTAGATGATGTGATTGTGAAAGTTGGAAAATTTCATATTCCAGCTGATTTTGTGATCCTTGATTGTGCTGTGGACAAGGAAATTCCTATTATATTGGGAGACCATTTTTAGCTACTGGAAGAGCACTTATGGATTTGGAGCGTAATGAAATCAAGTTCCGGGTGAACAACGAAGAAGTTACTTTCCAAGCTAGTAAGGGTATGAAGTTACCAACTGAGTACGAGAACATTTCACTAATTGGTATTGTTGATGAAGTTGATGAGGCTGTTGAGATGAAGATGGAAGAGCAATGCTTAGGTGAAGCACTGGCAGCAATATTGGTGAATTTTTATGGTAATGATATGGAAGGCTTTACGGAGTCGGTGAATGCATTAGAAGGACGTGGCTCTTACTCATATACTCGACCAAAATTGTCCCTAGATTTGGAGAATAGAGCTACACCTCCTGCAAAGCCGTCCATTATCGAACCACCTCAATTAGAGCTCAAACCACTTCCAGTAATTGTTTCTTCGTTGTTGAATGATGTGCAGGTAGAGCAGTTGCTGCAAGTTTTGAAGGAACACAGACAAGCCATTGGTTGGACAATTGCAGACATTCAGGGAATCCCTACTAGAATTTGTGAGCACAAGATTCAACTAGAAAATGGGACAAAACCGAGTGTGGAGCACCAGCGACGGCTGAATCCATCAATGCAGGAAGTTCTGAAGAAAGAGATAATCAAATGGCTAGACGCTGGGGTAGTCTACCCAATTGCCGATAGTTCATAGGTGAGTCCGGTACAATGCGTGCCAAAGGAAGGAGGCATGACTGTGGTCAAGAATGAAAAGAACGAGCTGATCCCAACAAGGACAGTAACCGGATGGCGGGTATGCATGGATTACAGAAAGCTCAATAGTGCCACATGCAAGGACCACTTCCCTATGCCTTTTATTGATCAAATGCTTGATCGGCTAGCCGGAAAGTCCTTCTATTGCTTCCTCGACGAATACTCCGAGTATAATCAGATCAATATAGCTTTGGAAGACCAGGAGAAGACAATGTTCACATGCCCGTATGGAACATTTGCTTTCAGTCGAATGCCATTCGGCTTATGCAATGCTCCAGCCACCTTCCAAAGATGTATGATGTCTATCTATTCTGATATGGTAGATGTCACGACCCAAGCCGGAGGGCCGCGACTAGCACCGGCCCTACTCAACGGGCACCGGCGTACCCTTCATCTAACTTTCCTTATTATCTATAAGGCTTGTCATATGCATATAATCTCGAACAATAATTATAATGAACCGAGACGTCATGCCATGATACGAACATACTTATATACATAATATGGCCAACAAGGCTGCAATGCAAAACCATAAAACGAAATACATACGTTTGCCGACAAGGCAATTAAACTGTACATAAGTCAATCCATCACTTGTCTATGCATAAATTGACAATTGTCTTTGAGCCTCTACAAAAACGTACATAATGCAACCTATGTCGGAACAGGGCCCCGACATGCCCAAAACAGAATGCATACCAAGCCTGTGGCAAGTCCGAAGGATGGATCTCGCCAATATCTGCTGAACTGGGTAGCCTACTGCAGTGGGGGAGCTTCGTCTATCTGCCCGCTCGGACCTGCAGCACGACATGCAGCGTCCACAAATAAAGGACGTCAGTACGGATAATGTACTGAGTATGTAAGACAGGAAACATAATGCAAGAACAATAACAAGCATCAGGGTAAGAGACATACAACCTGTACCATCTGAATGCCTCTGAGAGCGACTAACCATGTCATGCCTGACATGCATATGCATATACATATATATATATATATCCTTTTGAAAATCATCATATACATATATACGCCTCTGTGGGCCTCATCATCATCTCATACATATGCCTCTGTGGGCCTCCTCATTATCATACCCAACTG